>JAVTVY010025633.1:0-111621 GCA_036873755.1 Hanleya hanleyi
ACTAACGTCACAGGACCTACGAAGTACAGTAGGCATTAGGACTCGAACGTGAACTGAACTCTTGGAAATCCCCACCCCCAGTTGAAATCCTGCGTATATTAAGATGGGCATCGCCCAAGTCAGAATCGCCAGTGATTTTCATCAAAAATCAGCAGAAATGTTCATCAAAAGTAGGTCAGCTCAGAACTTGTTGGTAACAGTCTCCTAATGCGCCTTCATTCCAAAATAAATAACGATCGCCGATTTAATTTTACAATTTTTAATTAAAGGAAACAGATTGAATAATATAGGTTCAGTAGATTTCAAGCTTTACGTGTGAAAATACATTTACATATCTTTAATGGTTTTCAGTGCCCTTGTCCAGGATCAAAACAACTTTTTGAATCGAATTATTTTCCCAACAATACAACATTTTTTTATATATAGTACTATAGTAGAAAGGTAGCATTTATGTAGTTTACGGTAATTCAACTCCAGACCAACACCTTCTCTGCACAAGATAATAATTATTCTATGTCATTCTCCTGAGCATAACCGGTACAAAGACATACAGTGGGACAGGGTATTTTTAGCTCTGGGTATTTGACCTGAATTGAAGCTGATAAATTAAAGAGGCTATAAGTCCACATATATGGCTATGTATAACAATATACTGAAGTGTTAATTATATTCCTACAGTAGGCTACAGATCTGGAATTATTAAATGAATGATGAGTGAGTCAGTCCATCCGAATCTTTCGTCGGCAAAATAAGGAGAACCGTTGACATTAGAACCTTGATTTTTGGCATGAACGTGCATTAGGGCATTGTTACCAGCAAATTCTGATCTGAAATAATTCTGATTAAAATTAGATTTATAATTAACACTTCAGTATATTGTTATATATATGTAAGCTGTAGCCTGTAACGTGTAGGCTATCCTGTTTCCCATCCAAACTATGTATGTCATCATTGCCAAGAAAACTGTGGTCCGTTTTGCTCCAGCGTTTTATCGCATTTAATGAGTAGGCCTATCAGTTACACTCCGGCTAAAAATACCCTACTGCATATACCCTCAAAAATTCAGCGCTGTTTGCACAACGAAGCTGAGGTGGTTTAACGTTATCATAAAGAAAATCAACGATCAACTGCCATAGAATATAATGTGAAAAAAGGAAACCGGAATAGTACATTCATCAGATTGCCGATACCCAAAATGTGTTGTCTCATATATCTAAATAACAACGTGATGTAGAGACGCTATTTATTCGTCTTTGTACCGGTTATGCTCAGGAAAATCACATAGAATCATTATTATCTTGTGCATAAAAGGTGTTGGTCTCGAGTTGAATTACCGTAAACTACATAAATGCTACCTTTCTATACTACATGAGCAGTGTGACTAACGTCACAGGACCTACGAAGTACAGTAGGCATTAGGACTCGAACGTGAACTGAACTCTTGGAAATCCCCACCCCCAGTTGAAATCCTGCCTATATTAAGATGGGCATCGCCCAAGTCAGAATCGCCAGTGATTTTCATCAAAAATCAGCAGAAATGTTCATCAAAAGTAGGTCAGCTCAGAACTTGTTGGTAACAGTCTCCTAATGCGCCTTCATTCCAAAATAAATAACGATCGCCGATTTAATTTTACAATTTTTTAATTAAAGGAAACAGATTGAATAATATAGGTTCAGTAGATTTCAAGCTTTACGTGTGAAAATACATTTACATATCTTTAATGGTTTTCAGTGCCCTTGTCCAGGATCAAAACAACTTTTTGAATCGCATTATTTTCCCAACAATACAACAAATTTTTATATATAGTACTATAGTAGAAAGGTAGCATTTATGTAGTTTACGGTAATTCAACTCCAGACCAACACCTTCTCTGCACAAGATAATAATTATTCTATGTCATTCTCCTGAGCATAACCGGTACAAAGACATACAGTGGGACAGGGTATTTTTAGCTCTGGGTAATTTGACCTGAATTTGAAGCTGATACACGTTAAAGGCTATAGTCCACATATAGCTACATGTATAACAATATACTGAAGTGTTAATTATATTCCTACGAAGTAGGCTACAGATCGCAAATTGTCCGGTAATGAGTGAGTGAGTCAGTCCATCCGAATCCTTTCGTCGGCAAAATAAGGAGAACCGTTGACATTAGAACCTTGATTTTTGGCATGAACGTGCATTAGGGCATTGTTACCAGCAAGTTCTGATCTGAAATAATTCTGATTAAAATTAGATTTATAATTAACACTTCAGTATATTGTTATATATATGTAAGCTGTAGCCTGTAACGTGTAGGCTATCCTGTTTCACATCCAAACTATGTATGTCATCATTGCCAAGAAAACTGTGGTCCGTTTTGCTCCAGCGTTTTATCGCATTTAATGAGTAGGCCTATCAGTTACACTCCGGCTAAAAATACCCTACTGCATATACCCTCAAAAATTCAGCGCTGTTTGCACAACGAAGCTGAGGTGGTTTAACGTTATCATAAAGAAAATCAACGATCAACTGCCATAGAATATAATGTGAAACAAGGAAACCGGAATAGTACATTCATCAGATTGCCGATACCCAAAATGTGTTGTCTCATATATCTAAATAACAACGTGATGTAGAGACGCTATTTATTCGTCTTTGTACCGGTTATGCTCAGGAAAATCACATAGAATCATTATTATCTTGTGCATAAAAGGTGTTGGTCTCGAGTTGAATTACCGTAAACTACATAAATGCTACCTTTCTATACTACATGAGCAGTGTGACTAACGTCACAGGACCTACGAAGTACAGTAGGCATTAGGACTCGAACGTGAACTGAACTCTTGGAAATCCCCACCCCCAGTTGAAATCCTGCCTATATTAAGATGGGCATCGCCCAAGTCAGAATCGCCAGTGATTTTCATCAAAAATCAGCAGAAATGTTCATCAAAAGTAGGTCAGCTCAGAACTTGTTGGTAACAGTCTCCTAATGCGCCTTCATTCCAAAATAAATAACGATCGCCGATTTAATTTTACAATTTTTTAATTAAAGGAAACAGATTGAATAATATAGGTTCAGTAGATTTCAAGCTTTACGTGTGAAAATACATTTACATATCTTTAATGGTTTTCAGTGCCCTTGTCCAGGATCAAAACAACTTTTTGAATCGCATTATTTTCCCAACAATACAACAAATTTTTATATATAGTACTATAGTAGAAAGGTAGCATTTATGTAGTTTACGGTAATTCAACTCCAGACCAACACCTTCTCTGCACAAGATAATAATTATTCTATGTCATTCTCCTGAGCATAACCGGTACAAAGACATACAGTGGGACAGGGTATTTTTAGCTCTGGGTAATTTGACCTGAATTTGAAGCTGATACACGTTAAAGGCTATAGTCCACATATAGCTACATGTATAACAATATTCCTACGAAGTAGGCTACAGATCGCAAATTGTCCGGTAATGAGTGAGTCCATCCGAATCCTTTCGTCGGCAAAATAAGGAGAACCGTTGACATTAGAACCTTGATTTTTGGCATGAACGTGCATTAGGGCATTGTTACCAGCAAGTTCTGATCTGAAATAATTCTAATTTAAATTAGATTGATCATTAACACTTCAGTATATTGTTATAGATATCTGTGAACTGTAGCCTTTAACGTGTATCCTATTTCACATTGGCCACATCAGCTTCAAATTCAGGTCAAATTACCCACAGCTAAAAATACCCTGTCCCACTGTATGTCTTTGTACCGGTTATGCTCAGGAGAATGACATAGAATCATTATTATCTTGTGCAGAGAAGGTGTTGGTCTTGAGTTGAATTACTGTAAACTACATAAATGCTACCTTTCTACTATAGTACTATATATAAAAATTTGTTGTATTGTTGGGAAAATAATGCGATTCAAAAAGTTGTTTTGATCCTGGACAAGGGCACTGAAAACCATTAAAGATATGTAAATGTATTTTCACACGTAAAGCTTGAAATCTACTGAACCTATAGTATTCAATCTGTTTCCTTTAATTAAAAAATTGTAAAATTAAATCGGCGATCGTTATTTATTTTGGAATGAAGGCGCATTAGGAGACTGTTACCAACAAGTTCTGAGCTGACCTACTTTTGATGAAAATTTCTGGTGATTTTTGATGAAAATCACTGGCGATTCTGACTTGGGCGGTGCCCATCTTAATATAGGCAGGATTTCAACTGGGGTGGGGATTTCCAAGAGTTCAGTTCGCGTTCGAGTCCTAATGCCTACTGTACTTCGTAGGTCCTGTGACGTTAGTCACACTGCTCATGTACTGAAGTGTTAATTATATTCCTACGAAGTAGGCTACAGATCGCAAATTGTCCGGTAATGAGTGAGTGAGTCAGTCCATCCGAATCCTTTCGTCGGCAAAATAAGGAGAACCGTTGACATTAGAACCTTGATTTTTGGCATGAACGTGCATTAGGGCATTTGTTACCAGCAAGTTCTGATCTGAAATAATTCTGATTAAAATTAGATTTATAATTAACACTTCAGTATATTGTTATATATATGTAAGCTGTAGCCTGTAACGTGTAGGCTATCCTGTTTCACATCCAAACTATGTATGTCATCATTGCCAAGAAAACTGTGGTCCGTTTTGCTCCAGCGTTTTATCGCATTTAATGAGTAGGCCTATCAGTTACACTCCGGCTAAAAATACCCTACTGCATATACCCTCAAAAATTCAGCGCTGTTTGCACAACGAAGCTGAGGTGGTTTAACGTTATCATAAAGAAAATCAACGATCAACTGCCATAGAATATAATGTGAAACAAGGAAACCGGAATAGTACATTCATCAGATTGCCGATACCCAAAATGTGTTGTCTCATATATCTAAATAACAACGTGATGTAGAGACGCTATTTATTCGTCTTTGTACCGGTTATTCCTACGAAGTAGGCTACAGATCGCAAATTGTCCGGTAATGAGTGAGTCCATCCGAATCCTTTCGTCGGCAAAATAAGCAGAACCGTTGACATTAGAATCTTGATTTTCGGCATGAACGTGCATTAGGGCATTGTTACCAGCAAGTTCTGATCTGAAATAATTCTGATTAAAATTAGATTTATAATTAACAATATGTCCCTGTAAGGGCTATGGCTGTTTTCACCATCATCTTCTGCATTAAAGAGCGGTGAAGGCAAAGTCCTATTAAGATATCATGTTGCCTTTATCACACTTAGGCAGCCATAACACAGTGCTCAAGTGTAGGTCTTAATCAGCACAACTGACAGTTTACAAATTTATGACTCGCTTCTGGCAGAAGTATGGGCTAGTGGCTGGCATTGCTGGGCAGGCCAGTTTACACAGCACAGATGTAGACCTATTTGTTCCAGTGATCATGTATGAGATTGCCAGGGCTGAGGAGTCCTACAGTTAGCCCTATGGGGGTTTCATCCCCTCAAACAATCAGCGCTGTTTCCATAACGAAGCTGAGGTGGTTTAACGTTTATCAATGAAGAAAATCACCGATCAACCGCCATAGAAATATGTGAAACAAGAAAACCGGAATAGTACATTCATCAGATTGCCGATGCCCAAAATGTGTCGTCTCATATATCTAGATAACAACGTGATGTAGAGACGCTATTTATTCGTCTTTGTACCGGTTATGCTCAGGAGAATGACATAGAATCATTATTATCTTGTGCATAGAAGGTGTTGGTCTTGAGTTGAATTACCGTAAACTAAATAAATGCTACCTTTCTACTATAGTACTATATATAAAAATTTGTTGTATTGTTGGGAAAATAATGTGATTCAAAAAGTTGTTTTGATCCTGTACAAGGGCACTGAAAACCATTAAAGAGATGTAAATGTATTTTCACACGTAAAGCTTGAAATCTACTGAACCTATATTATTCAATCTGTTTCCTTTAATTAAAAAATTGTAAAATTAAATCGGCGATCGTTATTTATTTTGGAATGAAGGCGCATTAGGAGACTGTTACCAACAAGTTCTGAGCTGATCTACTTTTGATGAAAATTTCTGGTGATTTTTGATGAAAATCACTGGCGATTCTGACTTGGGACGTGCCCATCTTAATATAGGCAGGATTTCAACTGGGGGTGGGGATTTCCAAGAGTTCAGTTCGCGTTCGAGTCCTAATGCCTACTGTACTTCGTAGGTCCTGTGACGTTAGTCACACTGCCATGTGCTCAGGAAAATCACATAGAATCATTATTATCTTGTGCATAAAAGGTGTTGGTCTCGAGTTGAATTACCGTAAACTACATAAATGCTACCTTTCTATACTACATGAGCAGTGTGACTAACGTCACAGGACCTACGAAGTACAGTAGGCATTAGGACTCGAACGTGAACTGAACTCTTGGAAATCCCCACCCCCAGTTGAAATCCTGCCTATATTAAGATGGGCATCGCCCAAGTCAGAATCGCCAGTGATTTTCATCAAAAATCAGCAGAAATGTTCATCAAAAGTAGGTCAGCTCAGAACTTGTTGGTAACAGTCTCCTAATGCGCCTTCATTCCAAAATAAATAACGATCGCCGATTTAATTTTACAATTTTTTAATTAAAGGAAACAGATTGAATAATATAGGTTCAGTAGATTTCAAGCTTTACGTGTGAAAATACATTTACATATCTTTAATGGTTTTCAGTGCCCTTGTCCAGGATCAAAACAACTTTTTGAATCGCATTATTTTCCCAACAATACAACAAATTTTTATATATAGTACTATAGTAGAAAGGTAGCATTTATGTAGTTTACGGTAATTCAACTCCAGACCAACACCTTCTCTGCACAAGATAATAATTATTCTATGTCATTCTCCTGAGCATAACCGGTACAAAGACATACAGTGGGACAGGGTATTTTTAGCTCTGGGTAATTTGACCTGAATTTGAAGCTGATACACGTTAAAGGCTATAGTCCACATATAGCTACATGTATAACAATATACTGAAGTGTTAATTATCAATCTAATTTAAATCAGAATTATTTCAGATCAGAACTTGCTGGTAACAATGCCCTAATGCACGTTCATGCCAAAAATCAAGGTTCTAATGTCAACGGTTCTCCTTATTTTGCCGACGAAAGGATTCGGATGGACTAACTCACTCACTCATTACCGGACAATTTGCGATCTGTAGCCTACTTCGTAGGAATAGTACTATATATAAAAAATTGGTGTATTGTTGGGAAAATAATGTGATTTAAAAAGTTGTTTTGATCCTGGACAAGGGCACTAAAAACCACTAAAGAGATGTAGATGTATTTTCACACGTAAAGCTTGAAATCTAGTGAACTTATATTATTCAATCTGTTTCCTTAAAAAAAATGTAAAACTAAATCGGTGATCGTTATTTATTTTGGAACGAAGGCGCATTAGGAGACTGTTACCAACAAGTTCTGAGCTGACCTATTTTTGATGGAAATTTCTGGTGATTTATGATGAAAATCAGTGCCCATCTTAATATAGGCAGGATTTCAACTGGGGGTGGGGATTTCCAAGAGTTCAGTTCGTGTTCGAGTCCTAATGCCTACTGTACTTCGTAGGTCCTGTGACGTTAGTCACACTGCTCATGTGTTTATAATTTTTACATAAGCTAAATAAAAGTTTCTCAGCGTAAAACTTTTGCTGCACATGTTTATAAAATTATTCATCACTGAGCACATGTGTTTGCTTATCCATGTATGATCCGATCGCTCCCGTAAAGCCTTCGTGCCCGCGCTGTAGCTCGAAGTTTTAACAGATCGTTAGCGAGATTCCGACGTTTTGCCTCCATCGGGGAACAAGAGCCCAAGGGGCTTCAATATACGCCCGTATATCTGCATTTATATTGGTTCAAATTTCAAGGATGTTTAATAGCCTTGATTACAATTGATCTAGCAATCCAGAGAAAGGTCTACAATTTTTTGCTTATGAGAATGTAACATATCACATCTAATATTGAATGATAAACTAAAATGAGCTTAACTCTTGGCAACTAGTTGACCTTGAAGCAACAGCTGAGAGCTCACATATCCCACACTGAAATCGACAATAGTCAAACACAAGAAAATAGTAGTTTTCCTGCAAATGGATTCCTTTCAGACGAGAGAATTTTTCATGAAGGAAGAAGAAACTGATGAAGCAAATCTTTGTTCTGGAGTTAATAAACAGGTGTGAAGTTCATAAAGGACTCCTCCCCCCGTTAAATTAGTAAATGTATGGTTTTTATTTCACAACAGTTTAACTAAATGAAGCGTTTCAAACATGGGAGACAACTCCACAGGACAATACCATATAAATGCAGGGGAAAGAACTTCGAATATTCCAACAATATTCCTACACATTTAGTCAGCTAAGCTTGATTCAGTTTTGGGGGACTGCGACCTAGACCTTTGACAAATTGATCTCATATGTACTTTGCCACTTTGCCATACTCCACTTTGCCATGCGAGTGAGGAATACTCAAAGTTTGGTACCAATCCATACCTTGAAACTAGAGCTATCGCATGGACAACAAATGTTAATGGATCAGTGGACAGAACGCAACATCGCATTACACGACCTCGTCTTCGACAGGCATATGAAAATGTGACTTTTAATGATTTCTTGATTTTGGGGTCACAGTGACCTTGCCTTTGACCTTGACCTCAATTTTGGCACACAATACATCGTCTTCCCTCAATCTATCAATGCACACCAAAAATCTGATTTTTAATGATTTCCTGATTTTGGGGTCACAGTGACCTTGACCTTTGACCTTGACCTACATTTTGGTATGTGACACATTGTGTCCCCCTAATGTATCTACTGACACAAAAAAAAAATGTTATTTTTAATAATTTCCTAATTTTGGGGTCAGTGACCTTTGAACTTGACCTAATTTTTGGTATGCATCACTTCATTTCCACCTATTGAATCCACTCACAAAAAATTAGAAATTTTTAACGATTTCCTGATTTTTCAACCACACTGACCTTTGACCTCTGACCTTGACCTACGTTTAATATGCAACACATCGTTCCCCCCAAGGGCATCCACTCACCAACAATTAGAACTGTAGATAGAAAACTGTCAATGATCAATGATTTCCTGATTTGAGACAGCAGTGACCTTCGACCTCTGACCTCGACCTCAATTTTGGTACGCGACACATCGTCTCCACCTGGCGTATCCACTCACAAAAAATTGCAACTGTGGATAGAAAACGTTCACAGATATAGACCGGACACGAACACTTCAGTGATTTCCTGTTTTTTAGGCCAGTGACCTTTGACCTGTGACCTCGACCTTCATTTTGGTACGCAATACATCGTCTCCCCGTAGGGTATCCACTCACCAAAAATTGGAGCTGTGGATAGGAAACTGTCCCAGATATAGACCGGACACGAGAACCGGACAGATGGACAGACGGACGGAAACCGCCATCACATAATACGTCCGCCTTTTGGGCGGGCGTATAAAAACTAGAGCTGCTACACTTAAACCATCATCCGAACGCATGGCACGATCATACGTAGAAAATTCTGCTCTAGCCATGCGGTAACGGGTGCTATCTGAGTGTAATAGGGCGTTTCCCAAATGGTCACATCCGACTGGCCCCGTTACATCCGACATCGGTGTAATCACATTCATACAACGAAGACACACCTCCAGAAAGCGATTGATTGAAATGATCCCATGGTGGGCCTCGAAGTGCCCCCATCACAAAATAAAAAGCATATCATTTTCCTGTGGTCTGCCGCCGATTTTATTTTGTTTTCAAATATGTTAGGCCGTTTGTTTCTTAAGATAAACAAAGAAGCATGTTCCACTAGAGTGAGAAATAAAATAGCTAATTTGCACAACTTCGTTTTGGTCTCGCGTAGACTCCCCCAGTCTTGCGCCTCGTGAAACTGACATGTTTGCATGTGTGAGAAATATTTGAATACAGATAATTTCATTGGCTCGTTTAAATGGGGCCGACATTTGACCTCATGCTTTGGAAACAACTTTCGAACTGGATTATCTCCCTCTAGATAGATGGCGCCGTGTGAAATACATGCCGAATCACAGCGAAAATCTAAGGGTAGTGTTAAGTGAAACGTGAAATGCCCTTAGAAAGCTGAGATGCACTTAAACAGACTCATTTCGAAACAAAATGAGAACAGAAATAAGCGGGCGGAGGGGCGGTCGTTTGCACCCACATATCAGCACAGTGAGTGGATTGACAATGGAGGCGATCAACCTCGTTCCTTCCTTTGAAGCTTCACGAGAAATGGAGAAAAGTGGCAAATTTATAATGACCGCTCATCGACAATTCGACTGCTTCATTGTCATACGCGAAGTTGATCAGTGTGCACTACTTATGACAATAGGGTGTTTTCCATTAATGATCTTGCATCACTTGACGATTTAGCTAAAATCGTGAATGGTGGCGCAAATGGGTCGTCTTACTACTAACAAAAATCACAAAATAGGACATGTGTCAGGTCAAACAGGGTCACTGTATAAGTTTTAATGTGTTGGGTTACTAAGTTATTGGCTTGTATACTTAGAATTCAAAATTGATCGTCGCTGTATAGCTGAAATATTGTTGAACGCGAAATTAAGAATTTACTCTCTCTCTCTCGCTCTCTCTCGCTCTCTCTCTCTCTCTGGATGTTAAACATGTTGGATGAGTTAAATGGCCTGCTATTTCAACCGCCAAATGACTTTCAGCCTGACCAGCAGCTGATCGGTTTGGGGCCTGGACATCTGGTATCCATATTCACTAACTACGTATCTCTTTGAATTTAATGTTACTCCCGCCCCCAAAGGCCGTAAAATTTTAAAGTTTACACATAGCAACATATCACCGAAGCATTGGAATCTTTTAAGCAAGGTCTTTATAGGAAATATAGAATTTACGGTATACTATGCAGGCTATCACCAAAGCTAAAAAACAACAAACAAAGGCTGGCAGATTACATCGCAGAGGCTGGTCCATTCCAAACCTCATTCTCACGAGAATACGCGCATACTAATCAAGTGATCAAACCAGGAAGCGGAGTACATGTAGAAGTTTTAGAGTACAATGTTACCAATACTAGCAAAATTAAATCGAAGTCCTGAAAAATGGCTTAAATGGGTTAAAGAGAGGAACGGTACAACATTGTTTCCTTTTACATGTTTACTCTGATATTGATGGTGTTGGTAACAACGAGACGGCTGGAACGGGTACATTAAAACATGTATATATAATAACTGTCAAATAACATTTCGCTTACGCTTGGAGCACAATCTGCTACATCGTCCATGACTTTGTGACTGACGGGTATTCCCGTTTCCTTCCCATCATCATTGTCGGACTGAGGAAAGAAAATCAAAGATTTGCTTTACAAATTCTTTCATAGTTCCGATTAGTTCATAAATAAAGGATTTAATTATAGGAAAAATAAATATATTTCTTCGAAACTGAAATTTCGAACCACTGAAACATCACCGGTTCTGGCGCGAATCACGACTTAGGGAAATAATCCCACATTTTCACAATATTTTCAGATGTACTCTGACTGTCGACGAATGAAAAAAACTATACTTTGGAGTAAATTTCACTTGATCATGATTGACGTAATTACTTTGTGACAGATCATGGATAATATATTTGAAATGACCTTGAAAAGGTTGTTCGTTTGGAATATTTGACTAATATTACATGATTCCTACGAAGTAGGCTCTCATTTGCAAATTGTCCCGTAATGAGTGAGTGAGTGAGTGAGTCATTGAATGAGTCAGTCCATCTGAATCCTTTCTCCGGCAAAATATGGAGAACCGTTGGCATTAGAACCTTCGATTTTTGACATGAACGTGTATTAAGGGACTGTTGCCAGTAAATTCTGAACTGACCTACTTTTGATGAAAATTTGACCTACTTAGGTGACCTTGATACCTCAATATTGGCAAAAACATGTCATAATGCCTCCTGAGACCATGGAATTACGCTTAATCATAGTCAATGTCAGGGTGGCCTGACCTAAGCTACTGGTCAGTCTTAGTTCAAGGTAGGCCTACACACTGAAATCAGATCAAGTCCTACTTCTTAGGTCCTGTGACGTCAGTAACACTGTCATGTTTCTTCGAAGTGGGCTCTCATTTGGAAGTTCTTGATCCGAATCCTTTCGTCGGCAAAATAAGGAGAACCGTTGACATTAGAACTTTGATTTTTGGCATGAACGTGCATTAGGGGACTGTTACCAGCAACTTCTGAGCTGACCTACTTTTGAATAAAATTTGACATATTTAGGTGACATATAACATTACGCTTGGATCCCCAAGTCATCTTCCTCACCCTACTTCGTATAGGTCCTTTGACGTTAGTCACACTCACCATGTTTTAAACTGGAATTTCAAATTTCTTCTTTTATGAGAACGAAGGTGTTATCTTGAATAGTGAAACGGGATTAGCATCCTCAAGATAACATTGTAATGTGTAACAAAATGTATAATAACGTAATTAGGGAGTAGCGTTACTCGAAAAACTATCAGCGCTAGACCCCAAGATGCTCTCATTCGAAATTCATGTCGTCCATATCCATGTCGCCGAGGGAAATTCCCGTTTCAGTTTCAGTGTCCAAGGTATTCGGTTCATCAACATCTGTCTGAAAAGTCATACAGAGTTATGAGGCATGATCAGCTGGTACACGTATGTCAGTATAAACTGTACGAGCATGCGTGTTTGTCATTTGAAAAAATAATATTAGAGCAAGTATATTTTGAGTAGATACTTCATTAAAGATTTTATTTTCTTAGCCTTGGTGTGATTGTGAATGCATGGGTCTGCACTGGCTGTTCCAGTCTAACGTGACCATTGTGAACACCATGATTATTAACCCTACCAGCCCTATGTGAGGGTCCCCACCCCCTACCAAACTTTCTGTGCTATCTCCGGAACGACAAAAAATCTGAATCTGAGAGCTGAAACTCCGTGACTTCATATTTTATCATATTGGGGTAATTTTGAGCCTATTTGCATAGCACCGCGAGCAGAAGACCATGGGCCAATTCAAGATGGCGGCCACGTGGGGCACCAGAAAATTGATTTTTCCGTCATCTTTCATTTTCTGCTTTTCTGCGATGAAAAGTGGGCAAAACGATTTTATTTCACATCACATTAATATTTACTAATTTATCATGCAATTTTTGGGGAGAAATTTCAGACATAGAAACAATCGGAAAATCTAATCGACCAAAATGCCGTTTTGAAATGTCACTGTGACGTCATCAATGCGGACATCTTGAATTTTTTTTCCTGGTAGAGATTGATTGACCCAAGGGTATAGTGTGATAAGTTTCAGCCCTGTAGCTCAATGGGTAAGAAGAATAATTAGGTGGGGCGGGGGTCATTTCGTATCTCTCCCCCCCCCCCCCACCCGGCCAGGCCTGGACAGGTTCCAAATCCCTATGAGCGAATATCCTACTTATATTCTTATATTGCCAAAAAGATTCCTTCATACAATAACAATAAAACATCAGTTCGGATGATATTTAGAGTTGTGTTGGAAAAAATATTTTTGTGTGTGTTCATTCCAGCACACTTCTTTACGGTAATACACGAAATACTAGTAATAGGAATTGATGGTATGCAAATTTTGTGATTTGGAAATGATAAGGCAGTGAATATTTTCTGTTATGAACGTTCAGTAAAGTAACATAAGAAACGAAAAACTGGTAAACTGGATATTCCTACGAAGTAGGCTACAGATCGCAAATTGTCCGGTAATGAGTGAGTCAGTCAGTCCATCCGAATCCTTTCGTCGGCAAAATAAGGGGAACCATTGACATTAGAACCTTGATTTTTGGCATGAACGTGCATTAGTGTATTGTTACCAGCAAGTTCTGATCTGAAATAATTCTGATTAAAATTAGATTTATAACTAACACTTCAGTATATTGTTATAGATATACATTGTGTATGTAAACTGTAGCCTTAAACGTGTATCCTATTTCACATTGGCCACACCAGGCTGGAGCCTTCAAATTCATGTCAAATTACCCACAGCTAAAAATACCCTGTCCCACTGTATGGCACATGGTCCTGAGGTTAATCTTAAGTACTGCATATACCCTCAAACAATCAGCGTTGTTTCCATAACGAAGCTGAGTTGGTTTGACGTTTATCAATGAATATAATGTGAAACAAGAAAACCGGAATAGTACATTCATCAGATTGCCGATGCCCAAAATGTGTTGTCTCATATATCTAGATAACAACGTGATGTAGAGACGCTATTTATTCCTCTTTGTACCGGTTATGCTCAGGAGAATGACATAGAATCTTGTGCATAGAAGGTGTTGGTCTTGAGTTGAATTACCGTAAACTACATAAATGCTACCTTTCTACTATAGTACTATATATAAAAATTTGTTGTATTGTTGGGAAAATAATGTGATTCAAAAAGTTGTTTTGATCCTGGACAAGGGCACTGAAAACCATTAAAGAGATGTAAATATAGTTTCACACGTAAAGCTTGAAATCTACGGAACCTATATTATTCAATCTGTTTCCTTTAATTACAAAATTGTAAAATTAAATCGGCGATCGTTATTTATTTTGAAATGAAGGCGCATTAGGAGACTGTTACCAACAAGTTCTGAGCTGACCTACTTTTGATGAAAATTTTTGGTGATTTTTGATGTTATTATTCTTCATGTTAATTCCCATTATTCTGATTGGTTGGGCCGAGGGTAATAATATACACGGTTTCATATTGTGGTGAGCTGAGGGCGATAATTCTATACACTATCACCCTCCCATTCCGAAATTTACCGATTGCCGTAAAATGTCACCCTGGCGATAAGAAGATTGCCGAATGGTCTGAAAATCCGTACAATATCACTCCGACGAGACGAAAAAACCCGGGTAGTCACGGAAGTTCCTCAACATCCGGTACAGTGGCAGACGACACTATATACATATTCTGTCTTTTCCTACGAAGTAGTCTACAGATCGCAAATTGTCCGGTAATGAGTCAGTCAGTCAGTCAGTCCATCCGAATCCTTTCGTCGGCAAAATAAGGAGAACCGTTGACATTAGAACCATGATTTTTGGCATGAACGTGCATTAGGGCATTGTTACGAGCAAGTTCTGAGTTGACCGAATTCTGATTAAATTTGATTTATAATTACTTTTTTTATTATTTATTGATGGCTCAGCGAGTACAGTCATGCCCATCGGGAAGCCTTGGCTGTATGTTTCACTGTATACACAGTGGTGGGATATGCCATCCGTAATTGTTTTTATGAAATAGGAAATGCTAATTTTCCATCATTTGTTAGTGCATTTATCTACACCGCTATGCCAGCCTTAATACACACAATTCAGTATATTGTTATAGATACATGTAAACTATTCACATCCAAACATTTCATCACTGACCACAGCAGGCTTCAAATTCAGGTCAGATTACTCACTGAAGGTGAAATATCCTACATCAACCAATTAAGTCAGCGTGGTGCAATAACCCAGCAGAAGAAGGAAAGATGTGGTATCATACTTCAGATTAGTCTGTGTGAGCGACAATGATAACAGTTTACTGAGGGCGAAACAAAGCCATGACGGCATGTTTAAAGGGTCTTCTTTTGGTAGAATTTAACTAGATAAAGTAACTTTGATCATGATGTGGAAATATGATAACTTGAGTGCTTTTGTACCTCTTGAATATTGACTAGGCCTATATATCACACTTGGATATAATTTGAACAAAAAATTACATGTGTAAACAAAATATGTCTAAATTGTTCTTGTCATTTCAAATCTTGATCCATTTTGATTCCTTGATTAGGGGATACAGAATCACTGCCACGGAGTGTGTTGGTGTGTCACAGAAATGCAATTCCGATTCACATAACGAAGCTGAGGTGGTTTAACGTTTATCAATGAAGAAAATCACCGATCAACCGCCATAGAATATAATGTGAAACAAGAAAACCGGAATAGTACATTCATCAGATTGCCGATACCCAAAATGTGTTGTCTCATATATCTGGATAACAACGTGATGTAGAGACGCTATTTATTCGTCTTTGTGCCGGTTATGCTCAGGAGAATGACATAGAATCATTATTATCTAGGGCAGAGAAGGTGTTGGTCTTGAGTTGAACTACCGTAAACTACATAAATGCAACCTTTCTAATATAGTACTATGTATAAATATATGTTGTATTGTTGGGAAAATAATGTGATTCAAAACGTTGTTTTGATCCTGGACAAGGGCACTGAAAACCATTAAAGAGATGTAAATGTATTTTCACACGTAAAGCTTGAAATCTACTGAACCTTTATTATTCAATCTGTTTCCTTTAGTTAAAATGAAGGCGGATTAGAAGACTGTTACCAACAAGTTCTGAGCTGACCTACTTTTGATGAAAATTTCTGGTGATTTTTGATGAAAATCATTGGCGATTCTGACTTGGGCGGTGCCCATCTTAATATAGGCAGGATTTCAACTGGGGGTGGGGATTTCCAAGGGTTGAGTTCGCGTTCGAGTCCTAATGCCTACTCTACTTCGTAGGTCCTGTGACGTTAGTCACACTGCTCATGTACATAAAATGTTACACATTTAAATTAAACTGATTAACAGGTCAACACGACTGTGATATGAACCATACCATGCGATATCAGGGTCGGTGAGTGTATCTCATCTCAGCACATAAACAGTTGAATTCATACATCTCACATTTGGCTTTGTTCATTCTGTCTTCACTTTTCTTTAAACGTCTTGTGACGCCTGGCAATTGATATAAGTTAGCGGGGTGGGGGCTCTGTCAGATCAGAAAGTGATGCAATACGAGATTTTTGAATGGCCTAATAATCACCCCTGGGGTACTGAACGGACATTCGGAATAATAAAATACATAGTGTCCCTTGGCCCAGGGTGATATGGTGGATTATCGCCCTGAGGGAAAACATTATCACACTCGACCTGTGGTCTCGGGCGAGACTGTTTTCTCGCAGGGCGATAAGCCACTTTTTTCTCTGGCCCAAGCGCACTATGTATGTACTGGTTCGTATAATTTCGCCTCGTCTTACCTTTGAAATAAGGGGAATAATTTGAACTGGTCATGACTGGCATATTTTCATGCAATATTGACAAATTATACATTATTGTGAACATATATACACCTTCTTTGAATGCTCGGAAAATATAGTATCGAACATATACATGAAATCGTCAGTTATTCTGACATTCAAAATATTCTGTTGGGTTAAAACATTGGCGAAGTGAAATTATACGAATCAACAGCTGATCAGCTGAAGTCACGGATCACAATTCTTTCTTGACTCAGTAAGAATTAGTTCCCGATATAGCCAGTTTGGTTCCTCATGCAAACACAAAGCCAAGGTTTTGTAAAATGTGCAAACAAATGAGTACATTTGAAAATCCGAAACATAGCAGTAAAATGCGTAAGGGATATTAGAGCAAATTGAGTTCAACTGATGTAAACAAAGTCCAGGGCATAAGAGTACCATAAAGTTGATTAGCTGATTATGCCACAAATCCATTTAAATACATGTGATAACATTAAGGAAGCCTGGCATATATGCTGCCTAAATTGTCGGAGACGAACAGTAGGCAAAAACCGGTAACAAGGTCTGGCATCAGGTAGCTAAATAATATATAGCCCTCCCGAGTATGAGGGCTATAGGTCGGCCCCAGTCACCTCCAGCGAGGGTTTTAGATAATTTTATTACGAATCACCAACCTCTGAAATTTCCGTACATCTAATCTCTATCCCCTCCTGCGCACTATTTTAAAATCTGCCGCACTATTGTGAAATAGTGACGCATATATCGCCGTCTGAATTTTCCAGTCGAAAACTTCAAGTCTCTACTTGCCATGTTGGTGACGTCACGCTATATGGGCCATTTGCAATTGAACATGGCGCGCGAAGTGAAAGTCGTCGACTGGAAAATTCAGACGGCGATATATTCGTTACTATTTCACATTAGTGCGCAAGATTTTAAAATAGTGCGCAGGAGGGGATAGAGATTAGATGTACGGCAGTTTCAGAGGTGGGTGATTCGTAAATAAAATTATCTAAAACCCTCGCTGGAGGTGACTGGGGCCGACCCATAGCCCTCATACTCGGGAGGGCTATATATTATTTAGCTAGCATCAGGTTGTAACTATTAAATGTAACCAGCAGGTATTGGTAATATCATATGTTAATATTCTTTGAAAAATACTCAATGAGATTGCTGTTCATAACAAAAGAGTACTCACCCGACGTGGTTGTGCCACAAACAATGGTACTCCAAATATTGTTATTATAAGGAGTAATGGCATGCTCCATTCTGTTGGTGACATTTTCGTATGAAGAAACAAACCTCGCTATGATTCGTCTTCAAACTAGCCTGAACTTGCAGTAACAGTCGGGTGGACGTTGGACTTCTCATGAGTTGTCAAGTCATTCCTGTGGTCAATGAGTGATCTCCAACATAAAACTCAACGGATACCCGCACACGTGAAAGTCCGATGAGGTTTTCTCACAAATCACCAGATAAAAGGGACAATAAAACTGAGCATAGCTCGAAAGCCTGGGAAACCAGATGTTCTCACGGCGGACGCCCTCTCGTGAACTTGAACGTCGGTATTTCTTTTCAAACAGTCTTATTTTGTCAATTTCCATCTTGGTACGGAAACACCAAACTATTTAACTTTTAAAGCAGTTATACTGAATTTATATAAACTGGCATCAGGTTGTAACAATTTTGTTCAAACACATATATTCACAAAACGTCAGGGAGTAATGTTTATGTAACGCTCAAATATTACAGACGTTGAAGAAAACCTTCATAAAATATTCGAATACGTTTGGTGAAACGTTGTTGAAATTATTCTGCAAACATTTGAAAAGAAACATAATACTCTCATCCTTAATACTCTCGATTAATTGACTTATTTATTTGATGATCGTATTATCGCAAAGTTTCTTTACCATAATTATTGAATAATGGGATCTGCACAGTTATTTTTATGATTTGAAAAAAAGACGTGTGTGTAAAACGTGGATGTGAAACGTCGCCTTTTTTGGATGAAGTTCAACCATTCCATAAGTACTTTTGCAAAATTGCATGTTCTGTGCTTGGAAGAGTTTCATATTTTATAGGTTTATGGAGGATACTGAGCCCTCCAAGACAATTTTAGACACCCTGTGAAATTTATCTTCTAGCTATATGGTCTTACAGCTATATTTTTGTTTGTTGAAAGTTAATTTCTTTTTTTTAAATTCCAACTGTATTAATGTTCTCACTGTAAATCTGTAGGCTGTGACGATATATATTCAAATTCAAAAAGAGAAAATAATAAAAAAAAATGAGCCTTCTTTTTCAAATGGCTATTTAAAAAAAAGTATTAGCTTACCGCGTAACTTTCATCATCATCATTCTCTGTTTAGCACACAACTCCAGCAGGAAATCCTTGTATCAGTTTTGGCAATTTTTGTCTGGTTCTTATACTATTGGCTTTAAATTCAACTTCAAAGTTCAAAATTGTGGTTTGCTCGATTTGTAAAGAAATATTAAATGTCAATCGAATGAGAGTAGTATATAAAGGTCAAATTCATGCCTATTGACTTAAAAAAATTGCATTTCTCTGTGACATCAGTTCCGGGGTCGGTCACGTGACCGGAAGTGACCTTTGATCCTGTGCATCCGCACAAAAATCGGTTAAAATAGCACGTAGGATCAAAGTTCAATTTCGATCAGGCCACCGTAACCCGAAGTGACATCACAGAGGTCATATGCACATTTTTGAAGTCCATAGGCATGAATTTGACCTTTAACTTAGAGCAGATCACGAAACATGGCTATTTATACGAAGGTCAACGAGCGTGTGCGATATTTATCACAGGTCATTCTCCATGAATTGATTTTGTCTACTTGCCCCTTGTGTGACGTCAAAAAGGTCACATGCAAATTTCTAAGGTCAATACTAATGTATTTATCTTTGGGGTTACACGTCTATGAGGATAAAGTCATGGAGTGGATCTTTCCTCCACTCTCTGTATAATAACCATACAAGTGGGACAAATATTCAATAACCATAACCTGGGTGTTGTACGGTATTATTATTACGAGTCTATGATTAGTACGACCACAGCGTTCGAGCGTTTCGTGTCCAGTATCTCTCTGCAATTTATAAACAAATAAACTGGTGGCTCTCCCCTCCAGTTAGTTGACATTTCCGGGAATGCAAGGTTGAGATAGGAGTATTAGGGTGGTAATTTTTTATCTTGTGGATTTTACTATGCGGTGTTGCACCTTGGTTCCTTTGTCTTACCTTGTACAAGGCGATGGGAGGAGTTTTATGGCTATGGGTGATTTTGTTTGAAAAGTTCTTACTTCGCATGCGTTGTACATAGCTAGGCCTGTGTGGGATGTTCTAGGGTCGAGGTGGCCTACTATTGATCCGGATGGGCCATGGGAGATGTCATCGTGAAGCACCCGTGGAGGAGCATCCGAATGGATGAGTGAGGCGTGGAACTGAACATACAATAGAAAAAGTGTATTGGAATAAGTGTTTGGGGTCGGAGTGGACCACTATTGGTCCGACTGGGCCGTGGGAGGTGTCATAGTGAAACACTCGTAGAGGAGCATCTGACTGGATGAGCATGGCGTGAAACTGACGTTATTTTGCGTATGCTCAGTAAGAAACGTATCGCAATATCGCTTATTATCGCGCAATTATAACGCATAATTATCGCATCGCGTTTTACTTTATCGCTTTGCGTTTTCGCGTTATCGCGTCGCATTTTCGCTTCGCGTTTCAAAATGTTTCAAAGGCGAAGTTCGATGGCCCATCTCGCCCATCAAAATTATTGACCTTTCACTGGATGAACGTCAATATATTATAACCTCACCGTATAAAGTCAATTCTTGGTACATTTGGAAGAATGAAAATGTTCTGTGAAACGTGTTTTTCTATTAATATCATGGATTAATGGCAGTCATCCTGTAGATTTCTTTCTATTATATACGACCACAACAGAAAGGAAAGTTCTTTAGAGTCTTTTACAAGCTGCAGAGTAGACGGATAATTAATTGGCAGACTATAGTCACAAACTTGGTATATTCAACTTTATGAGGCGTGACGTTGGTGATTAACTGGGCATACATCTGGAAAGCTTGCCACTTTATCGGCCCACCACATGGGAAGTCCGGTTGAGGTTCTCCTAAGACCGACCATGGGACAGCAGTACGACTGTGATTTACTTTTAACAACCATGTTTTCTAGAAGCCGATGATCACACAGGGGCAGGCATTTACTCATAGGCTTTTCGTTCATTACTGAGGGATGTGTCACACGAGTTTTCTTTTCCCCTGACATTCATCTATACAGCACAATTTTTTGATACCCGGAAAGGAAATACTTCCGAAATGTTTTGACAAAACATCACTGGCTGTGTTTAACATACGATTTCGAGATTTTTCTGATTTCTGAAAGTTTGAAATCGTTCCAAATATCGCGACCGCTTAACTGCATCATGTCGGAACAGCAAAAGTGGACAATCAATACGGGCCAACGTTGGCTTGTCTTGGAAGTCGTTGAGCAGGGGAAGATATCCAAGATTGTGGGCAGAT
Organism: Hanleya hanleyi; assembly: GCA_036873755.1. Taxonomy (NCBI): domain Eukaryota; kingdom Metazoa; phylum Mollusca; class Polyplacophora; order Lepidopleurida; family Hanleyidae; genus Hanleya; species Hanleya hanleyi. The sequence continues at coordinate 21,589 of JAVTVY010025633.1, forward strand.
TGAGTATGGGGTATATTGAGGTAAGTCTGCTTAGATTATCTTCATCATTTTTTATTTAATTATTATTCATCTCTTAACCCTACCTGGCCTGGGAGGGGGGCGGAAAGTGCCCCCCTAGTGAACTTTTCTCTGCTGCTCCGAAACGACAAAACCGAGGAGGCTGAAACTTGGTGACTTTAAGCTTATCTTATTGGGGTCATGTTGAGACTATTTTCATATACCCCCGGGTAGAGGATCATGGGAAAATTCAAAATGGCGGCCATGTGGTATGCGCAAAAGTCGTGTTTTTCATCTTTTCGGTCCATTTCTTCACATTTTCCTTGCCTAAAAGGCCTTAACAGTATATTATTTATGCAAAAGTAATTATTCTCTATTTTATAAGATTTATTTCGAGAGAAAAATCTGAAAATTTCGAAAAATCGACTCCAAAAAGGCTGAAAAATGGCTACCGAGAAGATGACCTCACTGTGACGTCATCATGGCGGCCATCTTGGATTTTTTTTGCATTTTCCGGTAGAGCTTGAACCCAAGACACCGTGGGGTAAGTTTCAGCGCTCTAGCCTTAGTGGTAGAGAAAATATATAGGGGGGCACCTCCCCCCCCCAGGCTGCGACACACCCCAAATCGCCCAGGCCAGAGCAAATTAGAATCTCGTAAGCATATCTTTGTTGAGTAAGTTTGAATAAACTTGCAGAAGTGCACATTTCTTGGCCGCTGAATTGACCAGCCATAAATGTATAGCAAAGCTCAGAGGCTCGGTAGCTGTACAAGGGTTGTTTGGCGTCACACTGCTAAAAAATGTGAGCTTTTTTGTATTTACTTTTTCTCCAGCTGACATCCATGCTCTCTCACCTCCTCCGAAGGATGATGTGGTTTCAAATAATCAAACAACGCCAATACTGATTCAGTTCAATATCTTCCTTGTATTAGCAGATCACACGTTACAGCTTTAACAGTCATGAGATCGCTATCAATATATCCATATCGCATCAGTTATCAGTTACCAGATCAGATATCAGGTGTCAAGTATCAGGTATCAGGTATCCGGTATCAGTTATCAGGTATCAGTTATCAGATTGACTGTAAATAAAATAAAAGATATCTTTAGGCTAGGAAAAAAGAAACAAAATACAATGTTATCAGCAAACACCCAAATTTCGTTTCAACCAATATGAATCAGACACTTATACACACACATACAGATATTACAGGTATTCACTTCTACCAAAATTGCTATCAACCATCGTAGAAAGTTATTAATAAAGTTTAAACACCAAAGTTACCGTTTTGGTTGACCTCCAAACTAAAAACACATAGAAAATCCAACTGCACAGGAAAGCGCACGCCAGCTTTATGCGCGCTACAAACCGTACACTACGCAAAAGTTTGACTAACAATCGCATTACAAAAATGCGGACGCGGACTAGAACACGCTAAGTGCGCCAGGCAATCGCCGTTCAAGGTGTCTGGCCGCTACATAACCGGCCCCTAATTGTGACTGGGCAAGGGGCACAATTACACCACCATATTAACTCGGCCAGAAACATTTTAAAACATAAAATTAAGATAAACAATGAACTATACAGTTTTTGTAATATCAGTTACTTTAATTCAAATCACCTTCCAAGATGACACCGAGTTTGGCAATAGGTCGGCGGAGAATAGAGGTCTTTGGTTTAACTTCAACGCTTCTCACCAGACCTCGGCCATCTTTGGTCACACTTATCACTCTGCCCAAGCTCCAAGAATTCCTTGGCGAGTTGTCCATGACAAGAACGATGTCATCGATGGTGATATTACGTCGAGGTTGTATCCATTTCTGTATAAGCTGCAAAAGAGGTAAGTATTCTTTTACCCATCGGGCCCAGAATACATTGGCCAGATACTGGACTTGTCTCCATCTTCTTCGAGTGTAGACATCGGTTTTCTCAAATGTCCCAGGTGGGAAATATTCACCTGCACGTAGCAGCAAGAGGTGATTCGGGGTAATCACCTCAAGGTCATCAGGGATGTTTGGTGAATCTGTTAGTGGGCGACCGTTGAGAATTCGCTCCACTTCACAAAAGAGGGTATATAATCCTTCGTCGTCAAGTTTGATCGTTTGCTCGTGCATTAGGGAATAGAGGATTTTTCGCACAGACCGTATCATCCTCTCCCATATCCCGCCAAAATGTGAGGCAGTTGGGGGATTGAACTCCCACGAAATCCCTTCTTGCAACAATGTCTGTTGTATCTTAGAAGCATTCCATTTTTGGATTTCTTCTCGGAGTTCGCGTTCCGCTCCAATCAAGTTCGATCCATTGTCAGAAAGTAAGTATTTCACCGTGCCGCGACGTGCTGTAAATCGACGTATTGCATTAATACATGAATTCGTATCCATAGTCGCTGCCACTTCAAGATGGACAGCCCTTATGGTCAGGCAAGTGAAGATTACACCATATCTTTTGACTGTACTTCTGCCTCGTTTAACATAAAACGGGCCAAAATAATCCATACCTGTCTTCGTGAACGGCGGATTATCAGGAGTAAGGCGACTACTTGGTAGATTAGCCATCTGTTGTTCTGCGCAAGGCGCCTGGTATTTTCTACACGTGACGCACCTACGTACTAGGCTTTTGATCACAGAAGCAGCACCTATCATCCAATACTTCTGTCGCAGCAGTGACAAAATAGAGTTTTTACCTAGGTGTCCCACTACTCTGTGCATATGATCCAAGATCATTCTCGACACATGTGACTCTTTTGGTAGCACGACAGGGTGCTTCGCTTCATATGGAATATCTACTCGTTGTAGACGTCCACCCACACGTATCAGACCATCTACCAGTACTGGGTTCAACTTGTACAATGCCGAGGACATCTTAAGAGTGCAAGTTTGTGCTCCTGTCTTCAGGGCTTGAAATTCCTCTGGAAAGCCTTGTTGCTGGGCAAACTTAATCAGCGCAGCCTCGGCTCGTTGCATCATATATACTGGTAGGTTAATACCTTTAGCTCCCTTTTGAGCTTCAGCAGTCAGATATAGGTGAACTCTATTCACTTCTTGTTCTATAAGCTGTTTTTGGCGAGATGAATCAGACTCCTTTAGTTTAACCTGTTCTGTTAACTGTTTTCGCCATGCTACACGTTTCCTGAGATTTTCAACGGCAAATAATATCCATCCGGCTGCTTTCCTCAGTCTTGTCCAGTCAGAGAAGTAAGTTACAAATCTATTCATTGCTGCCTGACTAGGTTCGATGGAAACAGCTGCATTGACTATCTTCTTGACTTCCACGTCATCTTCCGGTAAGATGTTCAAACTTTCGGCACATTTCGGCCATTCAGACTCCTCCTTCCATAGAAAGCTTGGCCCTTGTAACCATTGATCATTCTGCAGAAATTTCCGAACAGGCAATCCTCTTGATACGCAGTTAGCGGGATTCGACTTTGACTCGACATACCGCCACTGATCCAAACTGGATGCATCCCGTATAACTGCCAACCTGTTAGCAACAAATGTGTGAAAACGAGTGCTCTTATTAGCGACATATCGAAGAACAGAAGTACTGTCCGTCCAGAAAAAGGTCTTGTGAATGTCGTAGTCCAGCTCTGACATCAATGTTTGGTTCAAGCGAACTGCTACAGTCGCGGCCGTTAATTCAAGCCTAGGAATTGTAATTTTCTTTAAAGGCGCGACTCTTGCCTTTCCAATGACAAACGAGCAGTGGACGTCACCATTCTCGTTAGTAAGACGTAAGTACGACACAGTGCCATAACCTTTGTCACTGGCGCCTGAGAAGTGGTGAATCTGGCAAGATGTTACTTTGCCAAATCCATCCGGTGTGTAGCATCTGTTGACATACAGATCTTCCAAATATGGTAGTTCCGCCATCCATTCAAACCACTGCTTGCTGTCAGCATCGGAGATCGCATCATCCCAGCCCATTTCTCGTCTACACAGATCTTGTAACAGAATCTTGGCGTTAAGAACGAAAGGAGCCACTAGGCCTAGAGGATCGTACAAAGAGCTCACTATCGACAGGATCCCTCTTCTGGTCGCCGGTTGGTCCTTAAGCTGTATCCGGAAACCGAAGCAGTCTGTTTCAATATCCCAGTATACTCCAAGAGCACGTTCTGCTGGGAGGCTTTCACACTCCAGGTCCAGCTCTTTTACTTCTTTAGCTCGTTCCTCATTTGGAACCGACTCCAAAACACGACAGCTACTGCTCACCCATTTGGTAAGTCTAAACCCACCTCGCGAGCATAGGGAACTTGCACCCGCAATAAGGGCAATAGCTTCATATTCTGTTCTAGTTGAGGCTAGCATGTCATCAACGTACATATTTCTTTTCACGTTGTCAACGACGATGGGACTGAAATCTCCTTGATTATCTTCAGCAGTCCGTTTCAGGGCAAAATTGGAACAGCTGGGTGACGAAACTGCACCAAACAAATGTACCACCATTCGGTAAGGTACAGGTTCAAGATCCAGGTTTCCATCTGACCACCATAAAAAGCGTAGGTAGTCTGTGTCTTTCTTCGATACCTTCACTTGAAAAAACATGGACTCGATGTCCCCCATTATGCCGATCCTTTCCTGTCTGAAGCGAATCAAGACACCAAACAAGCTGTTCGTTAAATCCGGCCCTTGCAGTAATTGGTCGTTTAAAGACACCCCTAAATACTTAGCCGAACAATCAAACACAACACGTATTTTGTTAGGCTTTCGGGGATGGCATACACCATGATGAGGTATATACCAAATATGACCGTCATCTTTATCCAAATCCTCAGCAGGAACTGGCTCGGCGTAGCCGTTGTCAAAAATCTTCTCCATAAAGTGGACGTAATCATCACGAATTTGTTGGTTCTGCAACATCTTGCGTTTTAGACTCATCAAACGCTGAAGTCCTTGTGGCTTGTTGTTCGGCAGCTTCACGCCTTTTATTTCTGAAAGGCAAATGCCCATCCTCTACGCACAGGGAATCGTAGCTTGCTGTAAGAACCTCTAGTCCTCTAATGAATTCTCCTTCTTATCATCACTAAGACGTTCTGGAAAGTCCAGATTGATGGAATTCCTCAGCATGCTATCTAATTGCTGCAGACCTTCTACCTCTGTAATAGCACTGATTTGGGCTCTGTTCACAATCGCGTTTGCGCGTGCTTTACCATCGACCTCCCTATCATGCTCACGGACAATATTCCAGACTATCCACCCAAGAATGGTCTTGGTGGCATGAGGGCTGCCACGAGGTCCAGTTCGAACTTCAAAAGGAGCATAGGCGTCGGGTACATTGCAGCCAATCATAAGTCCGACGTCTACGTCCGATTCAGGAAGATCAAGATCACATAAATGGGACCAGCATTCTATATCTTGGCGCGTCGGAATGTTATTCTTGGATACAGGTAATTGCTCCTTTGAGTAAAGTCTCGGTAGATCTATAGTCTCACCACTGTCCAAACCGCAAATCTGCAAGCCATTTACAGCACATGTTCTCATTGTATAGGGCTCCCCCATTGTTTCCAGAGAAAGTTGCATCTGTTTACCTGTTGCTCCAAGCTGCTGTAGAAGGTTCTCGGTGCAGAAAGAGACACTGCTACCAGTGTCAAAAAAGGCGTACGTTTCAACAGAGCTCGCTTTATTTTTCAACTTCACCCTTACAGGGATGATCGCCATCGCACAGTTGGCCTCTCCGGCCCCCATGTAACTGCACGGATTCACAGGCACACTAGTCCCTTGGTTGGAGCTTTCTCCCATACAATCTCCTCTTGATACTGGATGAGTTTTGATATGGAGGACAGTTGGGTGGCATCCATTGCAAATACTGCAGGTAGACTTGTTACAGCAAAATCGCTTTCGTTGTCCAGGCTTTAAACACCCAAAACAGAGGCCCTTTGTCTTCATATAATTGGATCTTTCATCAGGAGGTAGGTCGCTGAAACGTTGACATTTATCAAGCCAATGGGAAGTAGCATTACAATACATGCAGGATTTCACCAACTCAGCCCCTTTACGCTGTTCTACATCTTTTCTAGAGTCATCTGCAATGGTCGGTAACTTACTATGGCTATCAGAGACTGTATTTCCCTCTACTGGTTGTGTTGCTAAACTTACCTTAGATCGGTTTGACCAAGGACGTTTAGAAATCCTATCCTTGGACCCTTTACCCTTCTGATCAGCAATCATGGCCTCCTTCCCATACACAGGGTCACTCACCTTCTTCGCCTCGTCTTTCACAAACTTGACAAGATCGCGAAATTTGATGATATCCCCTTGCTTCTTTGATTTCTGCACAATGTTCCTCCATCTATCATGCAAATAGAAAGGGAGTTTAGCTACAAGGCGTTTCATATTATCTGGATATTCCAATACTTGTACAGCTTCAATACTGGCTACCGCATTTTCGCATTCTACTAGAAAGAGTGCAAAATCATCCAAGCCTCTGCTATCATCAGGGCGAATTGACGGCCAGTCAAGCGCTTTCTTTATGAAAGCTGTAGCTATTACATGGCTATCGCCATACCGATCCTCCAGTTCTTCCATGGCTGCAGGAAATCCCCTGGAAGCGTCCAAATAACCGATGCCAGAAACTACCTTGTTGGCTTCACCGACAGTAAATTGCTCTAAATAATTCATCCTTTCGTTATCAGTGTCGCAGTTTGTGATGACCTTCGCTTCAAATTGACGGATGAATTTACAAAACTCTAATGGATTTCCACCAAACTTCTTGATCTCCACAGCTGGTTTCCGAAGTTGATGTACCATTGACATAGAAATGTCATCTGCTGTACCCCTGCTAATAACTGTCACCTACAAAAGAAGCATCAGAGATAGAGGAAGATAATACATTACCTGCATTTCCCGAGTCAACAGGGTGTGCACCTGCGCCACTTACCTCGGCACTTCTATCTTCCCGACCTGTAGAGCCAACACCACCTCCAACAACGCTTGCCTGAGTGGTGCGTGCCTCGCTATGCGCAGCATTGTTTACATCATGCATATCTCTATGCTTGGTACGGCTTGCATAGCGCTCATCATAATGGGCAGAGGTATTTAATCTAGTAGCTGGCCCTACATTAGTAGAATTCAAACCTATCCCATGCTCTCTGCTCACATTCACCGCAGGCATTCTTCCGCTCAAATCTGACTGCTTTCCTACTTCTATACTACTAACATTTCTCAATGGCTGAGTTATTTCTCTACTAACAGCATTATCTGCATCAGGGGGTTTAGTATTTCTCAAATGAAATGAGACAAATGGTTCAACGACAGAATTTAACACAGGCTGTGAGACATGAAACATAGAATGTGGCACATAATCTAACAGTCTATTTTCTGGTTTTACTGCTTTAGTGTTCATATCTGTGTGACTACTGAATCTGATCTTCGTATCTACATCTGTTTCTTCTCTTTCAAAAGACTCAAGCACTTTGCTTTTTGCATCAGAAATTGCTAGTTCCGTTTCAAGCTGATATTCTTCTTCCATCATTTTGACATTCAGTTTTGCAAGCTCAATCTCTCTTTTCTGATGCATAGCTTTCCGCTTTTCTGAGAGTTCTGCCTTACGTTGTTCCTCTTTAAGGCGGGCAGATGCCACACTACTTGGATGTAAAGATCCGCGACTCACACGCGAAGGAGGATGTTGTAGTCCTCTCTCTGTTCTACTAGGCTGACTGTCCCTCTTAGCAGAATCTTCTGCCTTGAACTGGAACCAATTCTCCATCGATGTCTTAAAGTTTTCGGCATAGATGTCTCTTGGCTTTTATATACATTTATATACACCTGATGGTCTTCCGGGCTCAGCCACTGACAATAATCTTCATTTGTAATCAGAAAGTTTTCGTAGATTTATCCATTCTGCATATAGTTCCTGAACTTCAGAAACAGACCGATTTTCTCCAGTCAGTTGATTAATTTGCACTGCCTTAGCTTTCAGCTCCCTGAACTGATAAGCTATTCGATTTTTCCTCTGTTCTTGCATAAATTCTAAGCCCTTTTTTGTGGGCTTTCTTTGCCGAACGCGGCCTGGCCTCATCTAATCCAGCTTCAAATGCCGCTGTCTCAGACTGTACTAGTTCCCGGTTATAAGTTGGATTTTCTTCACCACTCATCATAATCTTGGTCAAAACGTCAATAGAATGTGGTTTCAAATAATCAAACAACGCCAATACTGATTCAGTTCAATATCTTCCTTGTATTAGCAGATCACACGTTACAGCTTTAACAGTCATGAGATCGCTATCAATATATCCATATCGCATCAGTTATCAGTTACCAGATCAGATATCAGGTGTCAAGTATCAGGAATCAGGTATCCGATATCAGTTATCAGGTATCAGTTATCAGATTGACTGTGAATAAAATAAAAGATATCTTTAGGCTAGGAAAAAAGAAACAAAATACAATGTTATCAGCAAACACCCAAATTTCGTTTCAACCAATATGAATCAGACACTTATACACACACATACAGATATTACAGGTATTCACTTCTACCAAAATTGCTATCAACCATCGTAGAAAGTTATTAATAAAGTTTAAACACCAAAGTTACCGTTTTGGTTGACCTCCAAACTCTAAAAACACATAGAAAATCCAACTGGAAAGCAGTGTTCACTTATCACGCCAGCTTTATGCGCGCTACAAACCGTACACTACGCAAAAGTTTGACTAACAATCGCATTATAAAAATGCGGACGCGGACTAGAACACGCTAAGTGCGCTAGGCAATCGCCGTTCAAGGTGTCTGCCGCTACAGATGACTTTGCCTCATCACCCTTAAAAGGCGATGACCTAAATTTACAGTCATTGCTTATCACTCTTCAGAGGCGATGGGCATCATTTTTAGAAGGTGATCATAAGCAGGGTGATGGGTCTAACTCATAACCTTTTCGGATTGATAGTTGTCACCTTTTTTCTGGCTGTCTAGTAAATTGACCAATGGAAATGATACGATTTAGGTGGCGAGATAATTATATTGCTTATCCACGGCTCGACGGGGTCGAGGTTTCAATTCATAACGAAGGCTAAATCATTATTTCTATATCTACAGTTATTTCCGTTTATAGGCTTACCGGTATAGGCCTACAAATTACTTAATGTGGGGCCAACCGCATTAGTTTTTCTCACTGGCGTTGGATGATATTTATAGGTTCAAGTTTGTACCGACAAAACGCGTTTTGCGCATGTGTCTTTCTACAAAATCCCCATCGCGCAGATTATCACCAATTTAACGGAATTAGCATCAATGTATTGAGGCCTCAGAAATTATTTGAAAATTAGCGGGATAATGAACCCGTGTTTGCTGAATTATGGGGTTTCTTGTCCTATTTTTGGACAAATATTGTTTGAATTAAATAATGCTCAATTGATACGTTTAGAAGGTGGTGCAATACGTCATAGATATGTCTATCCAGGTGTGACAAAAGTCACAAACGTCATACGTGTTTCGATAGGTACCCCGGTACACCCCCACCTCCTCCCGCAGCCGGTCTTGTACATCGACGCTGATCACGCACTATTTTTAACAGGCTTACAAAGGAGATGATATGTTTAGCTGATTAACTCACTTGCTAAGTAACTAATTAATTGGGAAAGATACTGAATCTAATAATATTAACTCCGACTTCATCTCATAAAATAAATAATCTGTTTCCTCCATGCCAATCAGTTGAACAGTCTCCACGGTCTCTTGACAGTTTTATTGCCCAAGATCACATATCCGATAACACAACCTCCAGTCCCTGCATTTCAACGATTAAATCCTAACCTGGCCCCTGAAATATTGTAATGTGCATGGCACGTTAACATGTGGCAACATAGGAAGCTCGTACGTTGTTATAATCCAATAAATAAGTTGTGTTTTTGAAATATTATTCTCTATCCACGGTCGTGGGTTCGATTCCTGACGACGGCTAAATTATTTCTATATCAAGTTATTTTCATATATATGCCTACAGGTGTCGGTCTGCAAATTGCTTAATGTGGGGCCAACTGCCTTAGTTTTTCTCACTGGCGTTGGATGATATTAATATGTTCAAGTTTGTACAAACAAAGAGCAAAACTTCCTCATTTTTGTAAGTTGATTGTTTTCGGTTTCAGGTTATAATGAAAGATCGTAGACGCTTGAAGTTGTCGCTATCGAAGTTTGATGCCAGTAAGCTCCCATCGTTTAAAGAATCCTATAGGTCCAGCAGATCGTTATTCCTCAAATGGTGGGAACATATTTGTGATGAAGTTAAGACACTGAATAATTTACAAGAGTGAATGACGAAATAGCTAAAGAATAGTCCAGTCTCGAATCGCCTTCGTGACGTTGACCGCACACCCAGTCAATTGCTTGCGACCTGACCCTAGTCAGAAGGACACATACATATATAACTGATCAAGTCATTTATGTCTATTTTCTAACCATTTACAAATGTTAAATCGTATACCTCTGTCGAGAAAATAGGCGTAATGACACAACCCCGTCCACGATGCCCTGTTTCATTTATTTAATAGCTACAGCAGGGGTTGATGAGGCACGTGACTCGTTGTCTTGTTCAGAGTCTCATCAAGTGGAAGAAGGCAGGAATGTGTCGACTGAGGACAGAAGCGATCAAGCGACATACAGTAGCCAGATACAGTCAGAAGCTGAATCTGTTTCTTGTCAGCGTAAGTGCACCTAATTGTTAATCCGCTTCTCTGCACACTCCTGCTTGCGTACATTCATGTCAAACATATATCAGCAAACGAATGATCAAACATGTAAAGAGGAAGATATTTTTATCATTTAGAAAGTGATCAGTACAACAGTATTTTCGTTATTTTGGGATTACACTATTTTAGTATAGCACAGATTCTTGTGCAGAAAATTGGTCGAGTTCCGAGCGGGATTCGAATCAGCGACGCTCAGAGTAAGGCACCTAATTGCCAACACTATATGTTGACGATCTAAACCACTCCGCCAACGGACCTTCCGAACAAACCTCCAAAAAGGAGAGATCCTAAAGGATCGTGGTGCCCACCAGTGTCTGATAATTGTAAGCTAATGACAAGAGAACCTTTTTGTCCATTGTTACGTAGAACAAACGAATGATTATAATTTTGTTTGCAGAATTTCGAATTTTAGCGAAAATATCGAAAAACTGGGACAGGGCGATTTGATGGTGGGCTAAAAATTGGGGTAGCAGACCGGTAATCTTGAAAGCGAACATGCAGTACCCCTTGATGGTCGTAATGACACATCTCCCATACCTGAATACACAGGGAGACATTTTATCATTTAGAAAGTGATCAGTATAATAGAATTTTCGTCATTCTGAGATTAATTATCTTAGTATAGCACAGATTCTTGTGCAGAAAATTGTTCGAGTCCCGCGCGGTATTCGAATCAGTGACCTCCAGAGTTGGTAATCCCAAAATAACGAGAATACTGTTTTACTAGTAGAATATAATATGACAGTTCGAGACCAGGGAAGCCGGGAAGCCTATAAATTACCCATGGCGATATCTCGGGAACTAAGACGGACAGAGACTCGCGGCTTACGGCATCGTATTCCTCTCGTATAGATGCGCAATAAATGTCCTATGCAATTTTATCGCCCGACGGTAACTTTCGCCGCAATTAGACGATAATCGGTGTCACGTCATTCGACCATTTCTCGCGAAATAAGCGGCATACGCGCACGTGGTTTGCGACGTTGTATTCCTCGTGTCGAGGTCTACCGTAAAGCTCCTATACGGATTTATCATATCTCCGTAACTTTCCCCGCTATTCGGGTGCGCATGCGTGGTGGTGGTGGTGGTGGTGGTGGTAGTGTACTGGATCCACACACACACACTTGGAGCGATAATATGCTCTTTCTTGCACCCGGAGAATGTAAAATGTGTATGTTTTATGGGAAAATAGGACGATTTGTCAACCATAGTGTTCCAGCACAGGCAGCAAATTCACACACTTGGAGCCATAGTATACTCTTTCTTGCACCCGGAGAATGTAAAATTTGTGTGGGGTCATAAGTAGGTCGAAACGACCTTTGCAACTAGGTTAGTAGGTCAAGTTGACGTCATATCCGTGTCAAAGGTCACTTCCGGTCACGGTACGGCCCAACAAGAGTTATCTCTCCCTACATAGCGGTGTGTTAGGTCTTACCGTAACGCCTTATCCTAACACCCTAGCATACCAGTTTTTCTTTTCTGGGCAAACCCTTGTTCTATTTATAGATCACACGGAAGTAGTAGAGAACGGGGAGTTTCGGAGGTGCAATGAAGAGCGTTTGGGGGAGATGAGGGCTTTTATCCATACGGCTACCTGGTAAGTTACCATAGCGTATGTGAGAAGGAGGAGGAGTAGGAATGAGGAGGAGGATGAGGAGGAGGAGGAAGAGTGAGGAGGAGGAGGAGGAGGAGGAAGAGTGAGGAGGAGGAGGAGGAGGAATTATATGGCTAGTATAAAATAGAGACAAAGCAATACGAAGACTACTAAATAATCGCTTTATTCATCAACTCATAGCACTGCACAAATAATGAGAGAAAACTGCTTATGTGAAATACATCTCCATTGTCGTGGGTATCATTTAGACATCTAGTCTTCCATTCAATGTTTATGTACGAATATTTCCACTGGGAGGTTTCTAAAGGAATGCAAAAATTTCTCTCATAGAGTTATGATATAGGTATGACAACTTGAAATGTCGTAAAGAGGTGTTTGACGAGGTTTGGCGGACACACAGTCTATACAACTGTATAAGTTTCGTCTCTAGGACGATTCTCGGGGAATTACAGGGGTCTTTATTGGGAATGGACGTTTTCGGAGCCCTCGTTGTCACTCAAAGTCGATTGAAGAAGATAATTTCCAGTTTCCAGCTGCGTCTCTATGAAGCTTTGAAATGCCACATGCAATGTCAGCAGATTCTGGGCACGGGTAGTTGTGTTGGTATCGTCTTCGGATCCTATCTGTTTCTTATGCAGTAGAAGACATACTCGGGTCAACAATTGGATGTTATCTAAGAGCGGGATAAGATGACAACGCATGCGTTGGTACTGAGAGGCACCACCTTGAGGTGTATTGATAATAGCATCGAGTTGAACGTGGGTTCTACGTAACGCTTCGGCTAGAATATGCCCATCGTGGGGTTCAAAGTTTACATCGGTCAGCGTGGGCTCGGTAGCGTTCATGGTGAGATATAGAAGATGTTGCCGTGTGGGCTAGCCTTATAGATTCGCAGGCGGGCTACCATTGGCTATAGCAGGCGATGGATCCACCTCTTTACGACATTTCAAGTTGTCATACCTATATCATAACTCTATGAGAGAAATTTTTGCATTCCTTAGAAACCTCCCAGTGGAAATATTCGTACATAAACATTGAATGGAAGACTAGATGTCGAAATGATACCCACGACAATGGAGATGTATTTCACATAAGCAGTTTTGTCTCATTATTTGTGCAGTGCTATGAGTTGATGAATAAAGCGATTATTTAGTAGTCTTCGCATTGCTTTGTCTCTATTTTATACTAGTCATATAATTCCTCCTCCTCCTCCTCCTCCTCACTCTTCCTCCTCCTCCTCCTCACTCTTCCTCCTCCTCCTCATCCTCCTCCTCCTCATTCCTACTCCTCCTCCTCCTCCTTCTCCTCCTTCTCACATACGCTATGGTAACTTACCAGGTAGCCGTATGGATAAAGGCCCTCATCTCCCCCAAACGCTCTTCATTGCACCTCCGAAACTCCCGTTCTCTACTACTTCCGTGTGATCTATAAATAGAACAAGGGTTTGCCCAGAAAAGAAAAAACTGGTATGCTAGGGTGTTAGGATAAGGCGTTGCGGTCAGACCTAACAGACCGCTATGTAGGGCGAGATAACTCTTGTTGGGCCGTACCGTGAGTGAGTGAGTGAGTGAATAGGTTTGAACGTCGCTTTCAACATTTTTCAGCTATATCACGACGGGGAAGGGAAGGGAGGGGATGGGGAGGGACAGGGGCACCTACTTGTAACAGAGCAGATCTAATGCTGCCATTTTATAGTGCTGTCCCACTGAAATATCATGCCGTAGGCAGACATGACACCCCACTCAGTCACATTATACTGACACCAAGCGAACCAGTCCTTGTTCTATCCTCTTAATGCTGAGCGTAAGCGAGGGAGCAACAAGTTCCATTTTTCAAGTCTTAGGTATGACCCGGGCTGGGATCGAACCCAGTACCTACCGCTTACGAGGCCGACGCTCTAACCATTAGACCACCGCAGTGCCGTACCATGACCGGAAGTGACCTTTGACACGGATATGACGTCAACTTGACCTACTAACCTAGTTGCAAAGGTCGTTTCGACCTACTTATGACCCCACACAAATTTTACATTCTCCGGGTGCAAGAAAGAGTATACTATGGCTCCAAGTGTGTGAATTTGCTGCCTGTGCTGGAACACTATGGTTGACAAATCGTCCTATTTTCCCATAAAACATACACATTTTACATTCTCCGGGTGCAAGAAAGAGCATATTATCGCTCCAAGTGTGTGTGTGTGGATCCAGTACACTACCACCACCACCACCACCACCACGTATGCGCATCCGAATAGCGGGGAAGTTACGGAGATACGATAAATCCGTATAGGAGCTTTACGGTAGACCTCGACACGAGGAATACAACGTCGCAAACCGCGTGCGCGTATGTCGCTTATTTCGCGAGAAATGGTCGAATCACGTGACACCGAATAGCGTCTAATTGCGCCGAAAGTTACCGTCGGGCGATAAAATTGTATAGCACCTTTATTGCGCATCTATACGAGAGGAATACGATGCCGTAAGCCGCGAGTCTCTGTCCGTCTTAGTTCCCGAGATATCGCCATGGGTAATTTATAGGCTTCCCGGCTTCCCGGCTTCCCTGATCTCGAACTGTCATATTATATTCTACTTTTACTGATCACTTTCTAGATGATAAAAAATCTTACTATGTATTCAGCTATGGGAGCTGTGTCACCACGATCATCCGAGGGGGTACTGTATATTCGCTTTCAAGACTATAACCTCTCATTTTTGTGGGAGGCCCGTTGGCTGAGTGGTTTAAATCGCCGACATATAGTGCTGGCAATTAGGTGCCTTACTCTGGGGTAGCTGGTTCGAATCCCGCTCGGGACTCGACCAATTTTCTCCAAAATAATCTATGCTACTCTAAGATAGTGTGATCCCAAAGTGTTGTGTTATTAACAGACACAGTCAGGGCCATATCTAGAGCCATTTTGATACATGTTAAGGGGTATTGGCGCCCAAATTTTACAGCCAATTTCAATGCTTTGTACATACAAATACATACAAATGCGCCCAAAAAAGGCAAGAAAGGGTGTCTCCAAATAAACTCTGGATATGGTCCAATCTCAGTAAACTCGGATATATATCACGGAATATTATATCTGAATTCAGCCCTATATAAATCCCGTGCGTGTTGAAACTACTATTGTTAGCCAATCAGATGGATAGCTTGTTGTAACTATTTCAAAATCACGCCCACAGTGATTTCACACGGTAGCGCGTGGACTAATATGTAAACATTATCGGGAAACAGTATCCAAATATTGCATCATTTCCAGACAGATCTGTGACGATCAAAGGGTTTACTCCCGCCGAAAAGTCTGGCTTTGTTTGGGGGTAGAAAATATCAAAAGATTGTGCCGCGCGAGATGTTAATCTCCGTGAAGTAAACGTCAATCATTGTCAGAGAGAAAAGTCAGAAATGGTCGTGATTGGCTTATTATGGGATCTCGCAGAATATCGGCAAGCAGTTCGCACGAGAATTTCATAGCGTTACGTCTCGATGGTATATTCCCCTGATTTACCATCTTGGTTTACCCAGATTGGATATGGCCCTGACAGTTTGAAACGATCAATGAAACTTTGGACGAATATTCTAACTTCGAAACGAACGCATTCAGAACGGTCAGTCTAATTTAATTACATATTCCACAAAAATAAAGATATAAATACAAGTATTTACCGGTAAAATAATAATAATATAATAATAATAATCTTTCTTTTACCCTCGGTAGTCAGTTTGGCTATAAGCCAATCTTCCTATTGGCCGAGCACAGAAACATATCTCACAATCATACATCTGGTTTTGCGGTGTGGGAGGAAAGCCGGAGTACCCGGAGGGAAACCCACGAGCGCGATCTGGGACCAGAAACCCAATCTCACATACGACCGAGTCGACGCCATGCGGAATCGAACCCGGGCCGCATTGGTGAGAGTCCGAGATGTTAACCACTGGACTAACCGTGCCCCCCTAAACGCATATGATTAACTTTCATTATTTGTTGAGCCATTCAAGGACGATGGCAGATCCATTTAGACTATCTTCCGCTCACGAGAGCACTCCCGCTGGCAAGACATGGTGACAGAACGATAAAATCAATATCCTGGTTCAAAAGTTCACAAGACCGTCAAATCATCGGCGTTAATAGTTCAGACTTTTTCCGCTCAAAAAATTGACATGACGGACGAGCGACAGGACAGGGTAGAAGCAATACTCGCCCTCAGTTTGACTCACACTCGACTGGGTCGCATGGTTCGAATTGTCTCTTATTACTAGAATAGCTTATAACTATGTAACGAAACAAATTATGGATAACAACTTATTTGTTTATGGTGACGTTCTCCTGCATTTAATTATAGGTCTACAAAGAACTTTGAATCGAACTTTTATCCTCCTTAATAAGATCTGTATGCTCCGTCCCGGGATCCGGACAAAACCCCCAGCGGACAAAACACCCTAGGACAAAACACCCACAGACAAAACCCCCAGGACAAAACCCCCACGGTCAAAACCCCCAAAATCGAAAAGTCCGACAAAACCCCCATCTCACCCCAAAATGGCTATTTCAGACAGAATTTTTACATTTTTAATAGAAATTCATAAATATATATTCTCTGTTATTATAATGACTGATATACACTAAACAATTGCTAAACAATGAGTGGACCATTAATCTTCACTCAACTGTGGATCTGTTGTGACATATTCATGATCAAAGTAAGGATTTACAGGAGATCCGCCAAAGTCAGTCACACAACCCGAACATCAGAAATTAAACATTTTGATTCAGGGATGTGGGATGTTACCAAATTCGTGTAAGACTAAGTCATGACAAACAAGGTACCTAGTCATTTTCATATGTGATTCTTTCCAGATCTAGTTGTAGATTGTATCCAAACTGAAAATATATCTTGACATGACCTAACGCCAAGAGGTGAAACGATAAATTTCAAAACAAGGTGATGCAGTGTGTTTTGAGAACGCTGTTGTGCTCTAAAATTTTCGTATTCAATGTTGTGCGGGCCTAAATTTCACTCTTGTTTATTTATGCAATAATCTAAAAAAAAAATGCGCAGTGAATTAAACAATAATGATTTTCTGCGAAATAAAATAGTTTGGGTCTCTTCCATAGAGAAAACCAATAATTGCGAAGGACCACGACGAAATCGTTTATCATGTTGCAAAATTGCTAAAAATGATATAAAATCACATAGTTTAGCTCTCTATGTTTCTTTGTTTGAGCGCCACTCCATTACAGAACAAACGCATTTCCAAATGAATCAACTATTGATTATAGTTATCTTGGCAAGAATTGACTCTTCCTCACTGGAAATACGTTCAACAATATGGATGAACAGTGCAATCTAAATTTAGTGAATGATTAATAAATATGTTATAACATCAAATAACTGTGTCTTGAGATTGTATCATTTACCATGTTATTTCTTTTATTGTTAAATAGCATAGGAAATAATATGTGATGTGGGTTTTGTCCAGTGGGGGTTATGTCCGGTGGGGGTTATGTCCAGTGGGGGTTTTGTCCGTGGGGATTTTGTCCGCTGGGGGTTTTGTCCTACCCCGCTCCATCCCATACTCGGCTTTGTCAGACGAACCAAACTTGAGCTAATGAGTTCATCCCGGCTTCACCCACCAGCCAGACAATCTAGATGTAATAATCTGTCAATTAAACAGACTGGCCACAGGTCTCATCAAATATACATTAACTTCTGGTTGGTTTTAAGGACTTCAGTTCACAGTCCCTGGTCACGGAGCCTATATAAGAGATCTTATATCGGCTACATGCTCTGATTAACTTCATTTCAAGCGGATGACTTGCTTCTCTGTGTAGAAAACAGTAAAATAGCTGTTCTCATATTCACTTGAGGGTCGAAATTGGAGACCCAGACTTTCGCCACCATTACCCGAAACAGACACCTCTCAGTTAAAACGAGAGAGATCGCAAAATTGAATTAGATCCACGGGTCATATATTATATTGGACCATCTTTGTAGATTTCATGTTTGACGGGAGCTACATTTCCACAGTTTTTAACGGTCAATTACACGAGCGAATAAATAATAAATCCCGGTTTTATTAGAAAAAGATTTATCTCTAAGAAAACGCCGCTTGCACCATGTCACCTTTCTGTTTGACGGGGGAAGTCTCTATTTTGAAAACTGTTTCAGAATAAACTGATCGATATATCGAAATACAGCACGGTATTTAATTTCCTATTGATTATATTATATTGGAACATCTTTGTAGATTTCATGTTTGATGGGAGCTACATTTCCACAGTTTTTAACGGTCAATTACACGCGCGAATAAATAATAAATGGCGGCTTTATTAGAAAAAAGATTTATCTCTAAGAAAATGCCGCTTGCACTATGTCACCTTTCTGTATGAGGGGGGGAAGTCTCTATTTTGAAGACTGTTTCAGAATAAACTGATCGAAATACAAGACGGTATTTCATTTTCTATTGATTGAACACATATAATCCAATGAAGAACAGCACCTGTATTTTCCATTCCTCTTTCCATCTTATAAAATGTAGGCACACAATCTTAATAGGTCTACATGTATATAGAAACATTGTAATATTTATTAACTTAGACTTTATTCCTTCTAAACTTTATTACTGATCGTTTCCATTAATTTTTCTTCAATCGCGATTTTTCTTCAATTTTCCCGATTGAAAAACGATCATCCGTGAATCAGTCGTGAGAATATCGAGAAAAAAATGAGAAAAAACGATTGAATCTTTTCTGGACAAAAAGACCATCTCTCGCGATATCGTTTTTGAATCGTTCATTCATGCGCGATCCGTTCTTGATCGCGAATCCTCAATCGCAAGGGAATCGGGTTTTTTTCAAGATGCGAGAGAATCGTGAGGCGGAGTGATATCTGACACATAGGCCGTGTTGCCGTCGCACGCCGCTCTATCCGCGAACTGGGAACTACATCTAATCTGGGACGAATCCATACTCGTCCCAGATCTAATGTTGGTTGCGGATTTGTCGATGGAAAACCTGTATTAGTAAACTATACTGTATAAATGCTTAAGATAACCGGATAATATATATGATTCACGATCTATATTCTCCTATAAGCCGAAGTAGGGCGTATGCTGGAAATATCTATACACATACCTGTACCATGCTTCCTGTGACGTCTGTGACAAAATTACATGTTTATATAATAATCGTGTGAGCCAACAATGTGTTAATGTTCAGTCAATCTCTTCATACGTCCGATAATTTCCTCATATACTATATTCATGCAACTTGGTATAAACAATACTGGATGATAGCCGCAATATTTAGTTTTTTTAAATATCGGGTATAGTCATAAGTGGATTTGAGTTCGTCGCTGATTGCATTATCAGAATGATTATGGCACAGACTTGATAGAAGTGTGAATGGGCGCATGGCGATAACCCAAAACAGCTTAGCCCTACAGCCGAGAATTCCTTGGTTAATTATATCCATATCATCTAACGTTGATCAGGTCCCATGCAGAGTATGCCGTGCAACGCGTTCCCCCACACCGCCCTACGGTCATTCTTTCATGTAAGCAGTCACGAGAGAGTTTATGCATATATGTACAAGATGGCAATCCCGATATACAGTGCGTCACTACGACACTTCGGACAGATACCTTTTTATTTGTGTAATGTACTTGCGTCATTTCATCCGAGACTCTCTCTGAAATGGTCAGCGTCACTACGTCACTCCGGATTGATAACTTTTTTTCTGTGTAAGATACCTGCTCCATTTCACCCGAGACTCTCTGAATTGGTCAGCGTCACTACGTCACTCCAGAAAGATACATTTCAATTTGCGTAACGTACCTGCGTAACTTCAGGTGAGACTCCCTCTAAAATTGTCAGCGAAACTACGTCACTTCTGAAAGATGCCTTTTTATTTGCGTAACATACTTGCGTCATTTCATCCGAGACTCTCTCTGAAATGGTCAGCGTCACTACGTCACTCCGGAAAGACACCTTCTAATTTGCTTAATGTACCTGCATAACTTCAGTTCAGACACCCTCTAAAATTGTCAGCGTAACTACGTCAATTCGGACAGATACCTTTTTATTTGCGTAAGGTAAATGCGTCACTTCAACAGAAACCTCTGAAATTGTCAGCGTAACCATGTCACATTGGACAGATACCTTTTTATTTGCGTAACGTACTTGCGTCATTTCATCCGAGACTCTCTCTGAAATGGTCAGCGTCAATACGTCACTCCGGAAAGATACCTTTTAATTTGCGTAACGTACCTGCGTAACTTCAGGTGAGACCCTGTCTAAAATTGTCAGCATAACTACGTCACTTCGGACAGGTACCTTTTTAGTTGCGTAACGTAACTGCGTCACTCCAAGAGAGACCTTCTCTGAAATTGTCAGCGTAAATACGTCACTTCAGACAGATACCTTTTTATTTGCGTAATGTACCTGCGTAACTTCAGGTGAGACCCTGTCTAAAATTGTCAGCGTATCTACGTCACTCCAGACAGATACCTTTTTATCTGCGCAACGTACCAGCATTATTTCAGGTGAGACTCGCTCTGAAATGGTCAGCGTCACTCCGGAAAGATACCTTTTAATTTGCGTAACGTAACTGCGTCATTTCATTTGAGACCCTGGCTAAAATTGTCAGCGTCACTGGGTCACTTCGGACAGATACATTTTTATTTGCGCAACATAACTGCGTCACTTAAAGAGAGACGTTCTCAGAAATTGTCAGCGTCATTACGTCACTTCGGACAGTCTGAAATGGTCAGCGTCACTACGTCACTCCAGAAAGATACCTTTTAATTTGCGTAACGTACCTGTGTAACTTCAGGTGAGACTCCCTCTAAAATTGTCAGCGTAACTACGTCACTTCGGACAGATACCTTTTTATTTCCGTAACGTAACTGCGTCACTTCAACAGAGACCTTCTCTGAAATTGTCAGCGTAACTACGTCACTCCGGAAAGATACCTTTTAATTTGCGTAACGTACCTGCGTAACTTCAGGTGAGACTCCCTCTAAAATTGTCAGCGTAACTACGTCACTTCGGACAGATACCTTTTTATTTGCGTAACGTAACTGCGTCACTTCAACAGAGTCCTTCTCTGAAATTGTCAGCGTAACTAGTCACTTCGGACAGATACCTTTTTATTTGCGTGACGTAACTGCGTCACTTCAAGAGAGACCTTTGAAATTGTCAGCGTAACTACGTCACTTCAGACAGATACCTTTTTATTTGCGTAATGTGCCTGCATAACTTCAGGTGAGACCCTGTCTAAAATGGTCAGCGTATCTATGTCACTCCGGACAGATACCATTTTATTTGCGTAACGTACTTGCTTCATTTCATCCGAGACTCTCTCTGAAATGGTCAGCGTCACTACGTCACTCCGGAAAGATACCTTTTAATTTGCGTAACGTACCTGCATAACTTCAGGTGAGACTCCCTCTAAAATTGTCAGCGTAACTACGTCACTTCGGACAGATACCTTTTTATTTGCGTAACGTACCAGCGTCATTTCAGGTGAGACTCGCTCTGAAATGGTCAGCGTCACTCCGGAAAGATACCTTTTAATTTGCGTAACGTACCTGCGTAACTTCAGGTGAGACTCCCTCTAAAATTGTCAGCGTAACTACGTCACTTCGGACAGATATCTTTTTATTTGCATAACGTAACTGTGTCACTTCAACAGAGACCTTCTCTGAAATTGTCAGCGTAACTACGTCACTTCGGACAGATACCTTTTAATTTGCGTAACGTAACTGCGTCACTTCATTTGAGACCCTCGCTATATTGTCAGCGTCACTGCGTCACTTCGGACAGATACCTTTTTTGTTTGCGCAACATAACTGCGTCACTTAAAGAGAGACCTTCTCTGAAATTGTCAGCGTCATTACGTCACTTCGGACAGATACCTTTACATTTGCGTAATGTGCCTGCATAACTTCAGGTGAGACCCTGTCTAAAATGGTCACCGTATCTACGTCACTCCGGACAGATACTTTTTTATTTGCGTAACGTACTTGCGTCATTTCATCCGAGACTCTCTCTGAAATGGTCAGCGTCACTACGTCACTCCGGAAAGATACCTTTTAATTTGCGTAAAGTACCTGCGTAACTTCAGGTGAGACTCCCTCTAAAATTGTCAGCGTAACTACGTCACTTCGGACAGATACCTTTTTATTTGCGTAACGTAACTGCGTCACTTCAACAGAGACCTTCTCTGAAATTGTCAGCGTAACTACGTCACTTCGGTCAGATACCTTTTTATTTGCGTAACGTAACTGCGTCACTTCAAGAGAGACCTCTGAAATTGTCAGCGTAACTACGTCACTTCAGACAGATACCTTTTTATTTGCGTAATGTGCCTGCATAACTTCAGGTGAGACCCTGTCTAAAATGGTCAGCGTATCTACGTCACTCCGGACAGATACCTTTTTATTTGCGTAACGTACTTGCGTCTTTTCATCCGAGACTCTCTCTGAAATGGTCAGCGTCACTACGTCACTCCGGAAAGATACCTTTTAATTTGCGTAACGTACCTGCGTAACTTCAGGTGAGACTCCCTCTAAAATTGTCAGCGTAACTACGTCACTTCGGACAGATACCTTTTTATTTGCGTAACGTGCTTGCGTCTTTTCATCCGAGACTCTCTCTGAAATGGTCAGCGTCACTACGTCACTCCGGAAAGATACCTTTTAATTTGCGTAACGTACCTGCGTAACTTCAGGTGAGACTCCCTCTAAAATTGTCAGCGTAACTACGTCACTTCGGACAGATACCTTTTTATTTGCGTAACGTACCTGCGTAACTTCAGGTGAGACTCCCTCTAAAATTGTCAGCGTAACTACGTCACTTCGGATAGATACCTTTTTATTTGCATAACGTAACTGCGTCACTTCAACAGAGACCTTCTCTGAAATTGTCAGCGTAACTACGTCACTTCGGACAGATACCTTTTTATTTGCGTAATGTAATTGCGTCACTTCAAGAGAGACCTTCTCTGAAATTGTGAGCGTAACTACGTCACTTCGGACAGATACCTTTTCATTTGCGTAATGTACCTGCGTCATTTCAGGTGAGACTCTCTCTGAAATGGTCATTGTCACTACATCATTCCGGACAGATACCTTTTAATTTTGTAAGGTACCTGCGTAACTTCAGGTGAAACTCCCTCTAAAATTGTCAGCATAACTACGTCACTTCGGACAGATACCTTTTTATTTGCGTAACGTACCTGCGTAACTTCAGGTGAGACTCCCTCTAAAATTGTCAGCGTAACTACGTCACTTCGGACAGATACTTTTTTATTTGCGTAACGTAACTGTGTCACTTCAACAGAGACCTTCTCTGAAATTGTCAGCGTAACTACGTCACTTCGGACAGATACCTTTTTATTTGCGTAATGTAACTGCGTCACTTCAAGGGAGACCTTCTCCGAAATTGTGAGCGTAACTACGTCACGTCGGACAGATACCTTTTCATTTGCGTAATGTACCTGCGTCATTTCAGGTGAGACTCTCTCTGAAATGGTCATTGTCACTACATCATTCCGGACAGATACCTTTTAATTTTGTAAGGTACCTGCGTAACTTCAGGTGAAACTCCCTCTAAAATTGTCAGCGTAACTATTCACTCCGGACAGATACCTTCTTATTTGCGTAATTTAACTGCATCACTTCATGTGAGGCCCTCACTAAAATGGTCCAAGTCACTTCGGACAGATACCTTTTCATTTGCGTAACGTACCTGCGTAACTTGAGGTGAGACCCTGTTTAAAATTGTCAGCATATCTACGTCAAGTGCTCCGGACAGATACCTTTTCATTTGCATAACCTACCTGCGTAACTTCAGGTGAGACTCCCTGTAAAATTTTCAGCATCACTACTTCACTCTGAACAGTTTTGCACATGGGCAAACTACATGTACATTTCACATGATAACTTATATCAATGGGCAAAATAATCTTGATAAACTTTTCATCACTTGGTCAACAGAGGTATAACATTGAACTGAAAAGCGATCAGAACGTTTGACTATCTTCATTGCACGAAAGAGAAGACATCCCTAGATATGAAGTTATATTTCAATGATGGACATTGTTTAACCACGAAATGCTATAGAACTCTAAATAGACAAACTACATGTACATGTATTCATCAAGTGTTAGGCTGGATGCTTACATCTGGATTTTAAGTATTATTTGTTGAACCAAGAAATGCTATAGAAATTTAAAAGTGACAGGTTACCGGTAATACTTGTTACATGTGTAGTTCACATACATTTATAACATGATAAACCACTAGAGTAGATGTCGTGAAAATGATCATAACATAAACAGATGTCTGTGTTATTTCATATATTTTAGCCTGAATATCATTCTTGGAATTTTTCTCATCTATTCAGGCTGCTCACATTGAAATCCAGGTATTTGTTTAACCAAGAAAGGTTATAGTATTATTGACTTTAAAGGGCCTGGTCTAGAATTTTAGGTTAGGTACCCATACAAAACACTGTGGCAAGGCATAGTGAAACTGGCTGCAGCACAAAACCCATGTATGCTCTCTGAGTATTAAATGCTCTACAATACAATCTGGCAAATTGATATTTAGCCACATTACTTTGTTTCAGCATGTTTAGAGAAGGATTTTGTAACCCCCCCCAGAAATGAATATCATGATTTGCTCAATTCCCCCCTGACCTCACTTTGACAGTGGACTACATGAATATTCCTCCCTAACCAGCTTTGAATCTGTCCGGAGTGACGTAATGACGCAAACAATTTTAGAGAGGGTTTCACCTGAAGTACATGTAACGCGGGTACGTTATCCAAATAAAAAGGTATTTGTTCGAAGTGACGTGGTGACGATAATAATTTTAGAGAGGGTCTCACCTGAATTTAATAATAGGCAAATAAATAGGTGTCTATCTGGAGTGACGTAGTGATGCTGACAAGTTTAGAGAGAGTCTCACCTGAACTGATGCAGGTAGGCTACATTGTGCAAATAAAAGGTAACTGTCCGAAGTGAAGTAACACTGACAATTGTAGAGAGAGTATCAAAGTGATGCAGGTACGTTACACAAATAAGACGATATCTGTCCAAAATGACGCAGTGCCGCTGACAATTTTAGAGACAGTCTGATTACGCAGAAACGTTACACAACTAAAAAGGTGTCTGTCTGAAATGACGTAGTGATGCTGACAATTTCAGAGACAGTCTCATGCGAAGTAACGCAGAAACGTTACGCAAACAAAAAGGTGTCTGTCCGAAGTGACGCAGTGACGCTGACAATTTCAGAGAAGGTCTCTGTTGAAGTGACGCAGTTACGTTACGCAAATAAAAAGGTATCTATCCGAAGTGACGTAGTTACGCTGACAATTTTAGAGGGAGTCTCACCTGAAGTTACGCAGGTACGTTGCGCAAATTAAAAGGTATCTTTCCGGAGTGACGTAGTTACGCTGACAATTTCAGAGAAGGTCTCTGTTGAAGTGACGCAGTTACGTTACGCAAATAAAAAGGTATCTGTCCGAAGTGACGTATTTACGCTGACAATTTTAGAGGGAGTCTCACCTGAAGTTACGCAGGTACGTTACGCAAATTAAAAGGTATCTTTCCGGAGTGACGTAGTGACGCTGACCATTTCAGAGAGAGTCTCGGATGAAATGACGCAAGTACGTTACGCAAATAAAAAGGTATCTGTCCGGAGTGACGTAGATACGGTGACCATTTTAGACAGGGTCTCACCTGAAGCTATGCAGGCACATTATTCAAATAAAAAGGTATCTGTCTGAAGTGACGTATTTACGCTGACAATTTCAGAGAAGGTCTCTCTTGAAGTGACGCAGTTACATTACGCAAATAAATAGGTATCTGTCCGAAGTGACGTAGTTACGCTGACAATTTCAGAGAAGGCCTCTGTTGAAGTGACGCAGTTACGTTACGCAAATAAAAAGGTATCTGTCCGAAGTGACGTAGTTACGCTGACAATTTTAGAGGGAGTCTCACCTGAAGTTACGCAGGTACGTTACGCAAATTAAAAGGTATCTTTCCGGAGTGACGTAGTTACGCTGACAATTTCAGAGAAGGTCCTTTTTCTCCCCACCACCCACCCCAGTGGTCCTCTCTTTCTCGTGAGTTCTTACATGAGGGATGAACCCGCCCTACACATGTTTCCTCATACCTCGGACGAATATTAAAGGGATATGAAACGTACCCCGACATCAAAGGCGCCGCCGCGAGCTCACGCTGAATGTATGTTTCGCCTGCCAGGTCTCGCGCTCTACGCGCGTGAGCCTTTGCATCGCCTAGTTTTCGTCACGAATTCATTCCAGATTTTACCAGATTTATAGACGTTGTTCTGCAGTAATTGGCATCAGATTATTTGATCGAGACGGGTACTATTTTGAGAGAAGAAACTTTTGATGGATTTTCATCGAAAAGTTGCATAGTTTCATGACAACTTTCGACCGCTCTGCGCTGCCGATAACTGAGCGGCTGGAGCGGCAAGGAAAAACTCATTTTTCCCTTTCTTTGTGATCAAACTTCTCATTTATCTCAGTTTTTGAAGTATATCTGTGCTAGTTTTTATACGCCCGCCCAAAAGGCGGACGTATTATGTGATGGCGGTTTCCGTCCGTCTGCCCGTCTGTCCGGTTCTCGTGTCCGGTCTATATCTGGGACAGTTTCCTATCCACAGCTCCAATTTTTGGTGAGTGGATACCCTACGGGGAGACGATGTGTCGCGTATCAAAAATGAAGGTAGAGGTCACAGGTCAAAGGTCACTTGCCTAAAAAACAGGAAATCACTGAAGTGTTCGTGTCCGGTCTATATCTGTGAACGTTTTCTATCCACAGTTGCAATTTTTTGTGAGTGGATACGCCAGGTGGAGACGATGTGTCGCGCACCGAAATTGAGGTGGAGGTCAGAGGTCAAAGGTCACTGTTGCCAAAAATCAGGAAATCATTGATCATTGACAGTTTTCTATCTACAGTTCTAATTTTTGGTGAGTGGATGCCCTAGGGGGGGAACGATGTGTTGCATATTAAATGTAGGCCAAGGTCAGAGGTCAAAGGTCAGTGTGATCGGAAAATCAGGAAATCGTTAAAAATTTCTTATTTTTTGTGAGTGGATTCAATAGGCGGAAATGAAGTGATGCATACCAAAAATTAGGGCAAGGTCAAAGGTCACTGACCCCAAAATTAGGAAATTATTAAAAATAACATTTTTGGTATCAGTAGATACATTAGGGAGACACAATGTGTCACATACCAAAATGTAGGTCAATGTCAAAGGTCAAGGTCACTGTGACCCCAAAATCGTGAAATTGTTAAAAATCATGATTTTGTGTGTCCATTGAGAAATTGAGGGGAGACGGTTTGTCATGTACCAAAATTTAGGCCAAGGTCAAAGGTCAAGGTCACTGTGACCCCAAAATCAGGAAATCATTAAAAATCATGATTTTTTGTGCGCATTGATAGATTGAGGGTGGACGATGTGTTGTGTATCAAAATTGAGGTCAAGATCAAAGGTCAAGGTCATGGTGACCCCAAAATCAAGAAATCATCAAAAGTCACATTTTCATATGCCTGTCGAAGACGAGGTCGTGTAATGCGATGTTGTGTTCTGTCCATTCATCCATTAACATTTGTTGTCCATGCGATAGCTCTAGTTTCAAGGTATGGATTGGTACCAAACTTTGAATATACCTTACTCGCATGGCAAAGTGGAGCCATACATATGAGATCAATTTTTCAACGGTCTAGGTCGCAGTCCCCAAAAATGAGTCAAGCTTAGCTGACTAAATGTGTTGGAATATTGTTGGAATATTCGAAGTTCTTTCCCCTGCATTTATATGGTATTGTCCTGTGGAGTTGTCTCCCATGTTTGAAAGGCTTCATTTAATTAAACTGTTGTGAAATAAAAACCATACATTTACTAATTTAACGGGGAGAGGAGTCCTTTAGGAACTTCACACCTGTTTATTAACTCAAGAACAAAGGTTTACTTCATCACTTTCTTCTTCCTTCATGAAAAATTCTCTCGTCTGAAAGGAATCCATTTGCAGGAAAATTACTATTTTCTTGTGTTTGACTATTGTCGATTTCAGTGTAAGATATGTGAGCTCTCAGCTCTTGCTTCAAGGCCAATTAGTTACCAAGAGTTAAGCTCATTTTAGTTTATCATTCAATATATAAGATTTGATATGATATAAGATTTGATATATGTTACATTCTCATAATTGCTAGATCAATTGGAATCAAGGCTATTAAACAACCTTGAAATTTGAACCATTGTAATTCCAGATATACGGGCGTATATTGAAGCCCATTGGGCTCTTGTTACAAAATATGCAAGCATGTCATTGACAGTACGCAAAATGTTTTAATTTTCCATTTTCGTTTTTGTAAATAATTGCTCGTGAAAATCGTAAAAATGTCAAATATGTAGAATTCTGAACAAATCTCACAATTCTTGTACGCTTTTGTGATTGAACTACTCTTTTGGGTCATATGATTTTTTTAGATTTTTTTTCTCTGTGCACTAGTTTTGTTTCTTGTCGTTTGCATGATGTATTCCTTTTGCCACTCGTTAAGCTGTAAAGGATTTTTTTGGTCACCAATCTTGGCCTAAATTGAGTTGACTGGCGTTCACGTTAATGGAGCCTTGTTGACAAGCACGTGTATTCGTTCAGCATTGACCAGCGAAGCAGAGCGGGACTCGCAGCGAAGCACACGTGACGGTCTTTTGCACACAAAAGCCAATCAGTGACGAGGCGTACTAATTAACCAATCACTAATCACCCATTAACATATCAATTAGCGAGACAAACCCTAGTTCAAACAGAGGAGCCGCGTTTCATATCCCTCTATACTCGTCCCAGCTCATACCAATGACGCATAGCCATCGGTAATTCCCCATTATATCTCCTTTACATCTGTATCCATATCATCTAACATTGATCAGGTCCCCAGTCTTCCCTCTATTTCTCTTAATCATCTCTATATATTCACCAAGTATTTCACCCACTTCTCTTCATTTTCCCCAATAAAATACCCCAATATTTCCCGTCATTTTGCCTATTTCCCGAAATCATAAATCCTGTGCCATGGAAATTTCACCCAGTATTTCTCATTTTCCTCAAGTCAATATCCCACTATTTTCACTTATACCGAGTATGCCGTGCAACGCGTTCCCCCACACTGCCCTACACATGCTCCCTCATACCAGTGACGCATAGCCATCGGTAATTCCCCATTATATCTTCTTTACATCTGTATCCATAACATATAACCTTGATCAGGTCTTCAGTCTTCCCTCTATTTCTCTTAATCATCTCTATATATTCACCAATTATTTCACTTCATTTTTCACAATAAAATATCCCAATATTTTCGTCATTTTGCCTATTTCCCGAGATCATAAATCCAGTGCCATGGAAATTTCACCCAGTATTTCTCATTTCCTCAATGCAATATCCCACTTTTTTTCCTTTGCTGTGCCTATTGACCTAATGTCATAAAATACAATGCCTTATATATACCTGTGCTTTCCCCAAGTATTTTCCCTTGTTATTCTCTATCATATATCCCAGTAAATTCCCTCAATTGTGCATATTCATACCCATGCTTCCCACTGTATTCTGTGATCAACTATCTTAATATTTTCCGCGATCAAATATGCCCGAATATCTCCTCGTGCCCATTCCCGCAGGATAATATAATCCAATGCTTCCACCATCCAGCATTCCCAGACTCCAGCCTATGTACATGTATGTTCCCTTGTGTCAATGGTAAATAATCTCTGATGCTTACTTCTCCCCATCATCTCTGATTCTATTTGAATAATCTTGCCATTTCCCCTGACCCGTATATACCTGATTCGCCTAGTTCAACTCTTTTCGTATTTCCCAAATATCCCTGATAAAATCATTAATGAAACCACTCTCCTGTCTATTCAATGGGTGTGTACCTAATCCAAGTACCTCAGTTAAACATGTATTGTCCCCGTCATCTCAGTATCATTCATGGTACTTTTATTGAATAACCTCTTTTTCAGCATCACTCTTTCTGCATTAAATGTGACGCATTTAGTATTATGTGTTTACTATCTTCCACTTCCCCACAAGTTCTACACTTCTTTCCTTCCAAGTCCCTCTTCAATCTACTTCGAATTGCCAGTGACCCGACTCTAGCTTTTGCTAACCAAGAAAAATCACCCATCGAGTCAACATAATTTTCACGCTTGGAAAATTCTTTGTTCCCATACACCCGGAGTGAGATCTTACTGTTCACACCTTCCCTCCAGCTGTCCTTTCATCCATCCTGAATACTTCTTTTTTCCACGGTTTACTCCCATTTTCTATCATCAAACCATCCTGTGCGTTTGTTTATTCTGATTCCTCCCTCCCACCCTACCTTAGCCCATCTGTCCTCATCCAAAAAACTAAGCCGTCCATAATAGTTTAGCTTCAATCTGCTAACTTTTTCCTCCATCCTTGTCCATCCAACTTCCCATAAATAGCTTCCGTTGCCGTCAGCCTGTTTACCCCTAGCTTCCATCTGCCTACCTGGAGCGCCACCAAACTTAGGGCCTCTACCGTTTGCCTATCAATCTCCACAATTTCCACTCCATATAAAATCCTTGGGATAGCTACTCTCTCCCAAAGTATCCTAGCACACACACTACCATTACAGGAGTTGCTACTTATAGACCTAATCAATCCGAGCATTTGTTTTATCGTGTATCTGACCACGTTTCTGTTTTTAAAACTGAACTCCTTTCTATTTTACTATCACTTCGCTTTTTATCTGAATTTAGGCCAGCTCGAGCTGTTATTTTTACTGACTCACTTAGCTCTCTCCAAGCGATGATACATTTTATCTGGAATAAATCCTGTCCAGTTTTATTTGAAATTTTACATGTATACATGGCAGTGTGACACCTACGAAGTACAGTAGGCATTAGGACTCGAACGCGAAGTGAACTCTTGGAAATCCCCACGTGACCCCCAGTTGAAATCCTGCCTATATTAAGATGGGCACCGCCCAAGTCAGAATCGCCAGTGATTTTCATCAAAAATCACCAGAAATTTTCATCAAAAGTAGGTCAGCTCAGAACTTGTTGGTAACAGTCTCCTAATGCGCCTTCATTCAAAAATAAATAACGATCGCCGATTTAATTTTACAATTTTTTAATTAAAGGAAACAGATTGAATAATATAGGTTCAGTAGATTTCAAGCTTTACGTGTGAAAATACATTTACATCTCTTTAATGGTTTTCAGTGCCCTTGTACAGGATCAAAACAACTTTTTGAATCACATTATTTTCCCAACAATACAACAAATTTTTATATATAGTACTATAGTAGAAAGGTAGCATTTATGTAGTTTACGGTAATTCAACTCAAGACCAACACCTTCTATGCACAAGATAGTAATGATTCTATGTCATTCTCCTGAGCATAACCGGTTCAAAGACGAATAAATAGCGGCTCTACATCACATTGTTATATAGATATATGAGACAACACATTTTGGGCATCGGCAATCTGATGAATGTACTATTCCGGTTTTCTTGTTTCACATTATATTCTATGGCGGTTGATCGGTGATTTTCTTCATTGATAAACCTTAAACCACCTCAGCTGCGTTGTGTGAATCGGAATTGCATTGCTGTGACACACCAGCACACTCCGTGGCAGTGATTCTGTATCCCCTAATCAAGGAATCAAAAGGGATCAAGATTTGAAATGACAAGAGAAATTTAGACATATATTGTTTACACATGTAATTTTTGGTTCAAATTATATCCAAGTGTGATATATAATCAATATTCAAGAGGTACAAAAAACCCCAAAGTATGTCCTCATATTTTCACATCCATGCCAAGAAATACTGCATTGAAAAGGGTCCATTTAGCCTACTTCTTTTATCGCTCTAATCAGCAAATGGCGGGGTCATGTTTCTGCTGTAAAAATTGTACTTCCCTCCAAAGTCTTAACCCTTGAATGCAAGTCACACACTCTCTGATGCAAAGTAATGATTGTCCTAACTATCCGATTAGCACATTATGAACATGTCTTTGGACATAGTGTACATATCATAACTCACATCAATGTTTTCTGCTATATTATTTTCCTACTAAGTAGGCTACAGATCGCAAATTGTCCGGTAATGAGTGAGTCAGTCCATCCGAATCCTTTCGTCGGCAAAATAAGGAGAACCGTTGACATTAGAACCTTGAGTTTTGGCATGAATGTGCATTAGGGCATTGTTACAAGCAAGTTCTGAGCTGACGGAATTCTGATGAAAATTTGATTTATAATTATTTTTTTTATATTATTTATTGATGGCTCAGCGAGTGCACCGTCATGCCCATCGGGAACCCTTGGTTGTATGTTTCACTGTGACTTTTGAAGGTTCCCTGATACGGAATATCAAGACACACCGGTTCTGGTAAAATCAGTGAAGTTAAGCGACTTTGAGCCCGGTCAAGACTTTGTGTAAACGGGGCCCATTTAACCAATGGATAAATGAGTGAATTCAGTCTAGTAGACGAAGGTCCCAAGCTGAAAGCGCAAGTTGATGCAATAAGCATAGTAATGAAAACGTACATTTACATTCTGTCATAGGTCTGTTAAATTTGAGGTCTTTTTTGTACCTCTTGAATATTGACTATATATCACACTGGGATATAATTTAAACAAAAAATTACATGTGTAAACAAAATATGTCTAAATTTGTCTTGTCATTTCAAGTCTTGATCCACTTTGATTCCTTGATTGGGGGATACAGGATCACTGCCACGGAGTGTGTTGGTGTGTCACAGCAATGCAATTCCGATTCACACAACGAAGCTGAGGTGGTTTAATGTTTATCATTGAAGAAAATCACCGATCAACCGTCATAGAATATAATGTGAAACAAGGATACCGGAATAGTACATTCATCAGATTGCCGATACCCAAAATATGTTGTCTCATATATCTAGATAACAACGTGATGTAGAGACGCTATTTATTCGTCTTTGTACCGGTTATGCTCAGGAGAATGACATAGAATCATTATTATCTTGTGCTGAGAAGGTGTTGGTCTTGAGTTGAATTACCGTAAACTACATAAATGCTACCTTTCTACTTTAGTACTATATATAAAAATTTGTTGTATTGTTGGGAAAATAATGCGATTCAAAAAGTTGTTTTGATCACGGACAAGGGCACTGAAAACCATTAAAGAGATGTAAATGTATTTTCACACGTAAAGCTTGAAATCTACTGAACTTTTTATTATTCAATCTGTTTCCTTTAGTTAAAAAATTGTAAAATTAAATCGGCGATCGGTATTTATTTTTGGAATGAAGGCGCATTAGGAGACTGTTACCAACAAGTTCTGAGCTGACCTACTTTTGATGAAAATTTCTGGTGATTTATGATGAAAATCACTGGCGATTCTGACTTGAGCGGTGCCCATCTTAATATAGGCAGGATTTCAACTGGGGGTGGGGATTTCCAAGAGTTCAATTTACGTTCGAGTCCTAATGCCTTCTCTACTTCGTAGGTCATGTGACGTTAGTCACACTGCTCATGTCAATGATATGGTTTAACAATTTTTAAGTTATGGAAACAGCGCTGATTGTTTGAGGGTATATGCAGTAGTTCAGATTAACCTCAGTAATAGGGCCATGTGGCATACAGTGGGACAGGGTATTTTTAGCTGTGGGTAATTTGACCTGAATTTGAAGGCTCAAGCCTGATGTGGCCAATGTGAAATAGGATACACGTTAAAGAACTTGCTGGTAACAATGCCCTAATGCACGTTCATGCCAAAAATCAAGGTTCTAATGTCAACGGTTCTCCTTATTTTGCCGACGAAAGGATTTGGATGGACTGACTGACTGACTGACTCATTACCGGACAATTTGCGATCTGTAGCCTGCTTCGTAGGAATTTTGCAAATTAAAATACAATAACACAAGAGCGAACATGTTTGCCAGTTTATTTTACTGTTTACTGTTCACAACTCTTAAAATAGCAAAGTATTAAAGATCATGGGCCGAACATTAGTAGACTGTATGACTCTTTTGTTAAATCAAGATCTCCGTAGAAGGGACCAATACTATAGGCTACGCGGAATATGAAATCATCCAGTGGTAAGGATGGCCTGCACTGTTTCGTACAAAAAACGAGGGAGAATCCCAATATTGTAGAGGTCACAGACTGGAATTGCCCTCAAAACTTGATTTTAAAATTGAAAAATGTCATTTTTTTAGATTGTATTGATATAAATTTAGCCTAAAGGTTGATAGAAAATCAGAATGGATGAATTCAGAATTGGTGACTCTTTTTAATTAGTGGTGGATTGGTGATGATATCATACACTTCGGAACGAGGCTATCATTTGGGCGCCATTTTTGTAACTCTGACAGATGACATATTACACTGAAATCGAGCTGGCGATGATAGTATAATTTCCACTTTTTTGTAAGCTACTGGAGTTACTTGACAGAGTCATAGTGAATATAAACATCTCATTTGCGTAGTGGATACATGAGCCGTCAGCGGAAGTTGATGTATTTTGAGGAAAATGAGCCCACATGTCAGCCTTGTTGTTGTTGCTGTTGTTGTTATTGTTGTTTGAATACAAGTCATTGAGTCAATTTTTTTTCCAACGCTCAGATGTTTTGGCCTGAAAATATTCCTGAGATACATAGAAATATTTTGATCCATGAAATATGAATAGGCTCTGTGTTTAGGGCCTTCTCTGAGCGAGGCCCTAAATGTGGGCCTTTTCACAGCATCCTCCCAACATATTATAGTATGCTACACCCTAATGTTGGCGCTTAATTGTTATGATTCATGCTTGCATTCCCAGTATATAACATTTACAGAAGCCCACTAACTAATTGCGCAGCTCGTGCATATACTTTTCAGTATTTTTCAGCATATTCCGTAACAAGAAATAATATTCGTTTCACTAACATTTTCACAGCCGGTGGAGACTTTATTTCTTATAATGAAACGATTTACTCTATCTAATTAACTGGTTGAAATTCAACACACGGCAGTGTGACTAACGTCACAGGACTTATGAAGTAGGGTAAGCATTAGGTGGCTGAGACCACTAAAAGATTTACATTGGCGGCAATGTTAACGTAATTGCATCTCGTCGATTCCCTAATTAAGTCTAGACTTCCATATTTCGGCAAGAAGTACTTTAATTCAAGTGCTACAACCTGACAAACGTCTTGATTGGGGTCGCCCATCTAGATTTTCAGTGCAAATGACGTCATAATTTTGGCTTTTTCTCTCTACTTTCAGAAAGCGGTGCACGGGCACCCAAATAGTCCCTCTTAGCAACACCCTATTAGGCCTTGAGTTAAAATCAAACTCACAGCGAAACCAAACACATATCATACTCCAATCATCTGCCACTGGCCTTCATTTATTCGTCGCAACAGACTGGAAAAAATATTGAAAACACTTCACTTCTTTGGCAGAGGTTGCCTAGAGGGGGGTTAACGGATCGGGACTATTTAGTGGTCTTAGCCCAAGGACTCCCATGTGCATTAAATTCTTGGAGATTCCCCCGCCCCAAGTTGAAATCCTGCCTATATTAAGTTGGGCACAGCCCTAGTCAGAATCACCAGTGATTTTCATAAAAAAAATCACCAGAAATGTTCAACAAAAGTAGGCCAGCTCAGAACTTGCTGGTAACAGTCGCCTGATGCACCTTCATGCCAAAAATCAAGGTTCGAATATCAACGGTTCTCTTTATTTTGCCGACAAAAGGATTCGGATGGGTTCACTTACTGACTGACTCACTCAGTGATTGCTGGACAATTTGCAAATGAGAGCCTACAAATGTACTTCCTAGGAATAGCAGTATACTTAAATCAACGTCACGAAACATTTTGAACAAACCGGTTCACCAAGGCTACGTCATAAGCCCTATATCACCAAAGTTTCTCCACGACAGTGATGAGTGTCAGTGACTGATAGTAAAGTACGATCGTAGTGATATCTAGCCTGTCTAGCCTCAACTGGCCTATGTGTATGTATACTATGATTGTCTATTTGAACTTGGTGCTAATGCTGTTGTATGGAATATGGAATAGGTCTTTGGATTATGGACGCGGATGTTCTCTAATGGACGACAGCTGAATTATGAATGATGGACCAGACGCTTGTAATCTGATATTACTACATGCACATGATTTACCCTAGCCACGTGTTGAACTAAATTAGAAACAAGTTACAAAACGTAACACCACAGATCTTGCACGTTATGCTCGTATTTTGCCACCAGCATGCATATCGCCAAATTTGACAAACTTTTATTGAAGGCGTCTGTTGGTATAGTCATGTTTTATAAGTTTCTGTAATGCTGTTTTGTGACATTGATTAAAATCGTCACATTTCACCCGAAATATAGCAAATGCAACTATGCGTGATATGTATACACCTAGTAATGCATCAATGTCATGAACGAAGATTTCGAGTTAACCAGATTAATATAAACTCTATTGCCTCGCTTATCTAGCGTTTCCATTTCTTCAATCCACCGTATGACGTGTATACATGCGCTTCAGTGAAACTGATTTAGCTTCAGCTTTTAACTTGATGAACGGTAGATGCCACAAGTAATGAAAACATCTTTGATTGTCGACGGGGAGCTTAATTATTTTTGTACGACGCTGGCTATGGAATGTGGGATCTGATGCTTTTATTCAAGAACTAACGCGAAAGATGACATTCAAAAAACCAAGCTTCTTATATTTATATTTATTTCGAAGGAGCATCCCAAGGTCTGAAACCAGCAGAGAAAGTGTTCTATTAAAAACGATATCTCATGTTTGAAGATTGACCAAGATTCACAAATTATGATATCAGTTAGTTTTCAATCTACAAGAGTCATATTCTATGTCCCAAGACGGCAGAACAAAAGTTCAAAGAATACGGACAATGTCGTGAATGAAAATTTCGAGCTGCCAACCACAACCCCATTCCCTCTGTTATTTGGTGTTTCTATTTCTGATGTCAGAGCCATACAATGCACTGCCCAGAATTCCTTACCAAACACAGGGGTTTTACCATCCACTGCAACACGAGAGCACGTGATGTTGTGATGAACAGAATCCATTAGAAAGATCACTTTACATGAACATTCCAGTGGATTCCCCAATAAGAGGACCGAGTCGAACCGACCGGTTGGTGCAGGAAAACATATCTCTGGCAATGTAATCAGTCTATTGTCTTGTAGATCGAGTTTAGATACGAATGTAACAATACAAAAGAAATCATTCTGCAGAAATGTTAGTCTATTCCCGCGCAATAACAAACGATGTACTTCCCAGTTTGAAATCCATGAGGACACAGTAAACGTTTCCATGTCGTTGAAAGACAGATCCAGGGCGGACAAGATGACGTCATATCGACAAGAATCCCACACCATGTGCCGAATGTTATTGTAGGACAGTCCCAGATATGTTATATGGTAAACGTCGTCTATGAAAACGTCACAAGAAGGAAAAGAAGAAATGCTATTATTCTTGACGGACAACCTCACTTTCACTTTGCGAGAATCACCAGTATCTTGTGAATCGGCGCGAACCTGTATATCTAACTTTTTCCATGCTGGTAACCGGTTATTATTTGAAAGAAGTTGGAGGATCGGCGACTGGAATTCCTCTCCCGATCTCATCTGATCTATCTCAAAAACTATTGCTGGTAAATTTGTAAGCCTGTTCAGTGATAAATCCAGAGTGCCTTCAAATGCTGGCCCCATAACCCTAAATAAAACTGGTGGCATTTCTGTCAAATCGTTGTCTGTGAAATAAAGTGCAGCATAGATGCGGGAACCCGCGTTCGGGTTGATTACGAGTGATATATTGTTAAGTTTAAAAGAAGCATACGGGATTCTGATCTGAGACATGTCGACTATCTCTAATCTATTCCGGTCCAGGTTTAGGGATATGCTTCGACTGTACAATATGTTCTCGCAAAAATACCCGGCTGGAAACATTTGAAAACTGTTTGCCGAAATATCAAGATACTTTAGAGAGCTGCACAAGACAGGATTTAGCCAGTTTGTTTCGTTGAGTTCATTGTCTTGCAAGGAAAGCCGTTCTATTCCCGAGATGCCATAAAAGGCTTGGTCTGGGATGCGGGAGATGTCTGATAACATCATGCTCAAGTGTGATACCTGCACATCTGTAAATGATAACAGACTTTGTGGCTGTGATAGGCGAAGCTCCAGTATCTTCATTCCAGAGAAAGTTTCGTTGTCCATTGATGACATGTCATTGTTGGTCAGATCGAGATACCGTAATATCACAGTGGGATAGAGAAAGAGATTCGCTGCCACAATGTTATTGTTACTCAGGTCAAGATAAACTAGGTCGGCCAAATTTGCTAGTGCAAACCTTGGTATGGTAGTGAGAGAGTTAAAAGGAAGGCTGATTTCTCTCAACTTAATCAACATGGAAAGGACATCCCAGACTCTGTCCGTCAAATTGTTGTTTGCCAGATTCAGATATAAAAGACTTGTCCCATTCAGAAACTCTATTGGCATGATTGGTGGAATAAAGTATTCTAGTCCACATCTTCGGATTTTGACGTATCGCAGTGGTAGTCTCTGGAAAAGGTCGGCTTCCAGGTATTTAAGGTTACAGTTCTCGATGTGAAAAGTTTGGAGCATGGTAACACTGTTCAGAATACAGCTGGGAAAAACTCGTCCATCATGGAATGAAAACATTGACACATCTAAGCGAACTAACGTTCTCTTCAGATTAGCCAGTACATCGCATTCAATATTACGCGCTTGGATGTTGATCAGCTCTAACTGTGAAATGCTTGTATTCGCGAACGCTTCGACTGGTAGAGTTAAATTGAGGCTATCATGGATTGTGAAACAGCAGAAACTTATAGGTATTTGACAAGAAAATTGTCCGTCACCGGAGCACAGACGAGCGGAACCGATAGTCACCAGGTATGTCAGGAATAAGAATATCCGAGGATCGGCGAGGAATAACTTGAAATCACCTCTCTCTTCCGTCATGCCCATCGCAAACGTCACCTTCGGTTTCCAACACTCGCAGGATAAGTTTCTCAGAGTTCTCTATCCATTATCATGGGATAGTTGGTCTACACGAGCGAATCTTCTCCAACCACGTTATGCGCCGAATATACAAAATATTATGTCGGTAAATCAATATATAGCGCTGCAGAAGAATTGCGAAATATCTGTCTCTACTATTTGCTCTTCTCGTCCCGAAGAAATGTATGATACATTCTCGAGATCATGAGCAGATCT
Organism: Hanleya hanleyi; assembly: GCA_036873755.1. NCBI lineage: Eukaryota > Metazoa > Mollusca > Polyplacophora > Lepidopleurida > Hanleyidae > Hanleya > Hanleya hanleyi. Next base: position 61,194 of record JAVTVY010025633.1, read on the forward strand.
CCTTCAGCGAGAAAAATATCGCCCGAAGTATATATCTCTTATGTCAGTCCGTAACACCCATTAGTATTATATCTAAGGCTATTTTGAAATTAAGAAAAGAGAAGATGTGATCTTAAATGCCCTCTTATACGGGTGATTAAGATAGTATTACACGGAACCTTTTAGTAATTCAAACCACATCATAGATATTGCTCCACAGGGATTTCTGTTGATACAATTAAGACACAGAGAAATGAGCGAATAGGCATTCTACTTCATTTCCTGGTACATTAGGGATCCGGATGCAAAAAGACAGACAGACAGTCCTCAGACAGTCCTCTGGCTTGCAGCCACAGCAGTTAACAGAGCCAACAACCCAACAGTACTGGCCAGCCTACATTCACGAGCAGGCACGTTCACCAGCAGGACCGTATTCACCAGCAGGGCCGGAAAGATCTCCACGATGTATGGACGATAATTCTGCCCAGCTGCTTGCGGCAGTATTAAGCAACAATGCAACAAGATATACTACTCGACTGTTCTTCGTCCGCCAGATGTTTCTCTCTGGTGTCATAGGACATTTTTTTGCCACCCAGCTGGGCCTACGTGGGAATTGTAAGGGTAGTATTGTAAAATCGTAGCCAGAACAACGAATAAATGCCCAATGGTTTGTTCCAGGGCTTAAACAAAAAAAAAGAATTCAGAAAAAATTTAGAAAGTGTTGTTTCACCACTTTTAAGTGTTAAATGCAACATTTTAAGCTGCTGCATCCAACACTTAAAAGTGGTGAAACAACACTTTATAAATGCTTTCTCTCCTCCAACCCTCTAGATGTTAAATGTAACATTTGCGTTTTAAGAGTGTACTGTTGTGCTATAGCTTCAGTTAAAAACATTTCTAATTATCAAATTTCAATTAAAAAGGTAATCTTCAATGATGTTCACAAAGGCTTTCATGTTTGAAATAATTTCCAGCTATCCAGTTCTGCAAATAATTTATTGATGATATCTTACCATATGCAGTAGGCATTAGGACCCGAACGCGAACTGAACTCTTGGAAATCCCCACCCCCAGTTGAAATCCTGCCTATATTAAGATGGGCACCGCCCAAGTCAGAATCGCCAGTGATTTTCATCAAAAATCACCAGAAATTTTGATCAAAAGTAGGTCAGCTCAGAACTTGTTGGTAACAGTCTCCTAATGCGCCTTCATTCCAAAATAAATAACGATCGCCGATTTAATTTTACAATTTTTTAATTAAAGGAAACAGATTGAATAATATAGGTTCAGTAGATTTCAAGCTTTACGTGTGAAAATACATTTACATCTCTTTAATGGTTTTCAGTGCCCTTGTACAGGATCAAAACAACCTTTTGAATCACATTATTTTCCCAACAATACAACAAATTTTTAGAAGAAAGGTAGCATTTATGTAGTTTACGGTAATTCAACTCAAGACCAACACCTTCTATGCACAAGATAATAATGATTCTATGTCATTCTCCTGAACTACATTAACAAACACAAACTCCTGGAATGATAAGAGTATAAAATACACAGGTGATTTATTCTGACAGATATTTGTAAAGATAAATAAAGATAAACAAAGCGTGTAAATAAATTATGTAAATGGTTCAGCTGTTATTTAAAACGTATCATAAGTTCCAATGATGTGTTTCAAAAGGCAAGTGTCTACCACCTGAGGGTTTTCACTTATGGATTAAGTTTTGACGTTGGCCGAGTATCTAGTCGTCCGGGACCTGAATTTAAATGTATGGAGACGTTCAGTGTGATGTTGTTCAATGAGATGCTGGCAGGGAAAGAGCTGTGACAATTATATTATGAAATAGGGCGGTATACATGGTTACTGAAGCAGTATATAGTTTTCACTGTGACAACAGATAACACATGTTATATACTACTGAATACCTTATAAGTTAAGAAGATGAGACATCTGTGTATTGGCTATACCACATACTCACAAATGTGTAAACCAGATATATAAACAAGATGGATGGAGTTGATACACAATTGACACTTAACCTCGCACTGTTAATCAAAATGTGATCTACATAATTGTAGTATTAGTTTTGTAATAGTAATACACAATAACATCACTTTTCACGGGTCCGCGATCACCCGGATCAAAAAGGCAGTTAGTATAATTAACATGGCAAATGCTACATTTAACCAACACCAAGAAACAACCAAAAATCTATGGTTGTACAGTACGATCTGCTATCTCATGAACATTTAATATGGGTGTGTGTCAACCGATATCAACTCCAACCGAGCATATACAATATGGACATTCCCGTAACCATATAGCGCTATATGAACATAAGCATATAGAAGCAGACATATACACAAATGTATGTGAGATGGTTGGGATCCACCTGTAAACAATAGAATATATAGAATAGAATAGAATATATATTATCTAACTGTGTGTTACAGTTATCAAAACCATGTCCAATTATAAATGCGCAAGTGCAGCATAATGCGAAACCAGTTAACAGCACTACAAAGGCTTAACTTGAACGCGTATCAATTGGACAATTATTTTTGGGGAATATATATCATATATTTAATACCACTGATTATTTATGGTACTTTAGTGTGACTTTGAAGATCCCTTAAGGATTTTAATCAACCAAATATAATAATATCCCTATAGGAAATATAGTAATATCCCTAAAGGATTTAACCAAACAGTTAACATGCAACATTACATTATGGACTTAACATATATAAACAAAGGCTTGGTCACTGTTATGTAGATGTAAACAAAAGGGTGACAACTGTTATTTGACCGTTTGAGCAAATATTGCGCGACATTTGTTTGAGTATTTCAGATGTTAAAATAAGAAAATTAACTTTATGCCAAAGAACGTTATTGAACATGTGAGAATGTAGTAGTTAACATGTTAATAAATCAATGAAGTTTAGGTGGATATGTGTTTGCGGTCAAACAGTAACAAATAGTAATTCATTCCCCCAACACAACAATAGCGCACATATACTGTGATATGCAAACCTAAACTGTTTGCATGATGTTGTTGTAAATAACAATGATACCTGTCCTGTGAGATCTCGGCTAAATGTCAGATAACACCCTAATTAAATGAAAACCTAGAATACCATATAGCTGAAATAGTCTGGTAACTAATCACTACTGTTGCTAAAGATCGGGAGGAATTTCACAAAATATACTAAGTTCCAAAACTCTGAAGTCAAGCAACAACGTTACGTTGTTGTTGTAAACTGGTGTGTTTACATCCTGCAAATCCATGGGCGCAGACATCTTGTTTGAGGATGTCTGGGATTAAAACAGATAAGGGATCGGAGGTCAGTAAAGTTCACACATGTGGTTTGTCAAATGTCCCAGTCAAAGTCTTGATCCAGTGGCTGAAATTCTATCCTCTAGTCAGACACATGGAAGGCTAATTTTTAAACTGTGTGCCAAAATATTACCATGCAGGCAGGAACAGTTAATTTCCAAAAACTGTCCAGCAACTATGATTTTGTTTGATTTCATTCGAATATTCCTAAAATCTGACAACAGATTTTAAATCTGGACATGTATCACTTAGACTAAATTCAATAATTGTAAAGATTACATACATCTGTTAAATAAACAACTAATTGTTTGCTTTCTTAACAAACTGTAATAGTGTCAAATGATTCTTGTGAATAGAATTGTTTAGACTAATTGATTAAATAAAAACTCTAAACAGTAGAGAATTACACTGTGAAGAAATAAACCAGAAAGAACATATATCTATAACAATATACTGAAGTGTTAATTATAAATCTAATTTTAATCAGAATTATTTCAGATCAGAACTTGCTGGTAACAATGCCCTAATGCACGTTTATGCCAAAAATCAAGGCTCTAATGTCAACGGTTCTCCTTATTTTGCCGACGAAAGGATTTGGATGGACTGACTGACTCACTGACTGACTCATTACGGGACAATTTGCGATCTGTAGCCTACTTCGTAGGAATACAACGCTATTTCACCAAGGCATTCATACATGAGCAGTGTGACTAACGTCACAGGACCTACGAAGTAGAGTAGGCATTAGGACTCGAACACGAACTGAACTCTTGGAAATCCCCACCCCCAGTTGAAATCCTGCCTATATTAAGATGGGCACCGCCTAAGTCAGAATCGCCAGTGATTTTCATACATGAGCAGTGTGACTAACGTCTCAGGACCTACGAAGTACAGTAGGCATTAGAACTCGAACGCGAACTGAACTCTTGGAAATCCCCACCCCCAGTTGAAATCCTGCCTATATTAAGATGGGCACCGCCCAAGTCAGAATCGCCACTGATTTTCATCAAAAATCACCAGAAATTTCCATCAAAAATAGGTCAGCTCAGAACTTGTTGGTAACAGTCTCCTAATGCGCCTTCATTCCAAAATAAATAACGATCACCGATTTAATTTTACATTTTTTTTTTAAAGGAAACAGATTGAATAATATAGGTTCACTAGATTTCAAGCTTTACGTGTGAAAATACATCTACATCTCCTTAGTGGTTTTTAGTGCCCTTGTCCAGGATCAAAACAACTTTTTAAATCATATTATTTTCCCAACAATACACCAAATTTTTATATATAGTACTATAGTATAGAAAGGTAGCATTTATGTAGTTTACGGCAATTCAACTCGAGACCAACACCTTCTATGCACAAGATAATAATGATTCTATGTGATTCTCCTGAGCATAGACGGTACAAAGACGAATAAATAGCGTCTCTACATCACGTTGTTATCTAGATATATGAGACAACACATTTTGGGTATCGGCAATCTGATGAATGTACTATTCCGGTTTCCTTGTTTCACATTATTTTCTATGGCAGCTGATCGGTGATTTTCTTTATGATAAACGTTAAACCACCTCAGCTTCGTTGTGCAAACAGCGCTGAATTTTTGAGGGTATATGCAGTAGGGTATTTTTAGCCGGAGAGTAACTGATAGGCCTACTCATTAAATGCGATAAAACGCTGGAGCAAAACGGACCACAGTTTTCTTGGCAATGATGACATGTTTGGATGTGAAACAGGATACACGTTACAGGCTACAGCTTACATATATATAACAATATACGGAAGTGTTAATTATCAATCTAATTTTAATCAGAATTATTTCAGATCAGAACTTGCTGGTAACAATGCCCTAATGCACGTTCATGCCAAAAATCAAGGTTCTAATGTCAACGGTTCTCCTTATTTTGCCGACGAAAGGATTCGGATGGACTGACTGACTGACTCATTACCGGACAATTTGCGATCTGTAGCCTACTTCGTAGGAAAAAATCACCAGAAATTTTCATCAAAAGTAGGTCAGCTCAGAACTTGTTGATAACAGTCTCCTAATGCGCCTTCATTCCAAAAATAAATAACGATCGCCGATTTAATTTTACAATTTTGTAACTAAAGGAAACAGATTGAATAATAAAAAGTTCAGTAGATTTCAAGCTTTTACGTGTGAAAATACATTTACATCTCTTTAATGGTTTTCAGTGCCCTCGTCCAGGACCGAAACAACTTTTTGAATCGCATTTTTTTCCCAACAATACAACAAATTGTTATATATAGTACTATAGTAGAAAGGTAGCATTAATATAGTTTACGGTAATTCAACTCAAGACCAACACACGATAATAATGATTCTATGTCATTCTCCTGAGTATAACCGGTACAAAGACGAATAAATAGCGTCTCTACATCACGTTGTTATCTAGATATATGAGACAACACATTTTGGGAATCGGCAATCTGATGAATGTACTATTCCGGTTTTCTTGTTTCACATTATATTCTATGACGGTTGATCGAGATTTTCTTCATTGATAAACATTAAACCACCTCAGATTCGTTGTGTGAATCGGAATTACATTGCTGTGACACACCAAAACAATGCGTGGCAGTGATTCTGTATCCGCTAATCAAGGAATCAAAATGGATCAAGATTTGAAATGACAAGAACAATGTAGACATATTTTGTTTACACATGTAATTTTTTGTTTAAATTATATCCCAGTGTGATATATAGTCAATATTCAAGAGGTATAAAAAAACCCTCAAAGCAAGTGCTCATATTTTCCCATCATAATCAAAGTTACTTTATCTAGTTAAATTCTACCCAAAGGAAATAAATTAAGATCCTTTAAACATGCCGTCAATGCCAGATGTTGAGTTTTATACAGCTGTAGATCAGGGCTCTGGGTGCATATATCATGTTTCCATACACTTGATGCACACAACAGGGGCAAAAACAAAGCCTCCTTGAACAACCTATCTTTATACAGGAAATTCTTAACTCAGAAAATACCATTCTCTCTCAAAAGAAAACAATTTACGCCAGGAAGGCCTTTTTTATTAAGCTAATTTTGTTAGGTAGGGGCCTACTTAGATTCAATAATTGTCACGAAATTTCTTTGATTATATCTTAATTGCAACCATGTTTGTTCTTCACAAACCTGACATGCTTGAGATATGTACATGTATAACACACTTTCATTTGAGAGTCCAGACATTCCACCATTCATGTGAACAAATTGTACTCTACTTGGAATAATTAAATTCACACTACCCATTTCTACAGTATCAGTACTATGTTACTATCTGTAGCAGTTGAAACCCAGTAAAACTTAAACAATTAAAACCAGTAAAGAAATTTGTCTGTTGAATAACAGAAAATATGGTATGGAGATTTGAATGAGTAAACTACTAAACAACTTACATGATACCAACAAAATATCCCAACACAAGCTGATAAATTCCTTGGATGGCTTGCAGGATGGCTTTGTTTCAACCTCAGTAAACTTTTATCATTGTTGCTCACGGGCTAATCTGAAGGATGATACCACATCTTTCTTTGTTCTGCTGGGTTATTGCACCAGGCTGACTTAATTGGTTGATGTATGATATTTCACCACCAGTGGCAATTTGACCTAAATTTGAAGCCTGATTTGGTCTGTGATGAAATGTTTCGATGTGAAATAGGATGCACGTTAAAGGCCACAGTTTACATATATCTATAACAATATACTGAATTGTGTGTATTAAGAATGGCAAGTTGGTAATAGCAGTGTAGATAAATGCACTAACAAATGATGGAAAATTAGCATTTCCTATTTCATTATCACATCACGTTTTGTACTGTGTTATATATACAGTGAAACATACAGCCAAGGGTTCCCAATGGGCATGACAGTGCACTCGCTGAGCTAACAATAAACAATAAAAAAAATAATTATAAATCAGAATTCGGTCAGCTCAGAACTTGCTGGTAACAATGCCCTAATACATGTTCATGCCAAAAATCAAGGTTCTAATGTCAATGGTTCTCCTTTTTTGCCAACGAAAGGATTCGGATGGACTGACTGACTCATTCATTACCGGACAATTTGCGATCTGTAGCCTACTTCGTAGGAATATCATTTGCTTGGATTCCATCTCATGTGGGTATACCGCAAATTCAAAAAAATCTGTCTGTCTGTCTGAGCATTTGTTTAGCCTTTCTGATCATTGGCTGTTTTTGGCTGACAAAAATACCTCCCTTCATCCTCACTTTAACTCCCAAATACTTGGATTCGTCCACCTCTATATCCATATCATATTCTTCACCTTCCTTCACATCAATTTTTCCTAGTTTTCATTTAGTATTACCATGTTTAACTTGTCCACTAACCATAACAGCACTTTTTATGGGACTATAGAAGATCTTACGTTCAAAACCAAATATTCCTGCTATGTCAAGTAGAATCTGTAACTCCTTTCTCCTTTCTGCTGGTAACAGAATGTCATCTGCGAATAAGACCTCAGGCATAATTTGTTTTCCTATCTTAATGCCTACACCTGATGCTAATAACCGCCTCCCTAACGCTGCAAGATACAAGGCGAATAATAATGGACACAAAACACAATCCTGTTTCAATCCTTCTTTTAGCTCTATGAAATCTGTCTCAACATCCCCGAATCCTTTCTTGAATATGACTACTTTATATAAACTTTTAACTATATTCAAAATCTTGCCACTATAACCTAACCCTTGTAGAACTGCCCATAGTGCTTCTCTCCAGACTGTCATATGCTTTTCTTATGTCTATGAATGCCAAGCAGCTGCCCTGGTGTATAGCCCATCTCTGTTCTAGTATTTGTGTCAATATATAAAGAGGTTATCTTGACACATGCTATCCCTCCTAAATCCGGCTTGAACTTCCCGTAGTAAACCCCTGGATTCTACATTTCTCTGAAGTCTGTTACCCAAGATCCTTACAAACACTTTCCCAACATTGCTGGTCACGGTTATCCCCCTGTAATTGTCTAGTAACTTTTCATCTCCTCCCTTATGTAACAGGGTCATCCTAGCTACTTTTTATACCATCGGAATCGTTCCATCGTTCCATATTCTACATAGGAGTATATTGAGACATTCTACTAACCACTCAACACCCTCTTTCAGAAACTCATTTGAGATGATCCATTCTCCTAGCTTTTGATCGCTTTAGCTGTTTGATAATCATCTCTAATTCCTCTATCTCAGGTTCAGCTAGAATGGATTCCATCTCTATTTGTATCTCCGTTTCCCAGTTCTATAATTCATATTCAACACTCGTCCGAAAATTTTCCAGTTCGTTTCTTCGTTGATAACCCATCTATACTGCATCTATTGTTTTCCATACTCCTTCTGTATGTCTTGTGACATTTTCATCATAACCCAGTTATGGCCACTATACCTATATCCTAGTTATAGTCATCATCCACAATCATGAAGTCGACATTTTCCAACTCGTGTTCACTTATCAGAATATAGTCTACCACTGTTTTCAATTCTCCACTCTGCCTTGTCCAAATCCCTGAACATTTGTTGCATCTATTTAGAGTGTATAGCTCCTGACTTGCTTCGAGGTCCAATATTCTTTTCCCATTCAAATTCTTACCTGCTTTGTTACCCGGAATCCCCTCTCCCACTTTATTCCCTATATGTCCATTCAAATCGCCCAACAAAATGATACTATAATCGGTAGATACTCTAATTGGTCAGCAACAACATCCTGGTGGTACACTCCAGATAGCATCCCTCATTTAATTTGTGTGTTCTGTCACTATATTAAACACATGAACAAACATTTTGTATCACCTTCAAACGATAATAACTATAATAATTTGAACTTCTGTTAGGTGCAACCGTGCAACATTCAAAAACGGAAAATGGAAAACACTGCATAATCGCTTGAATATTTCAGTTGGAGCTACAGTACAAATCCTAATGTTGATCAATCTAAATCTCATTTCAGCTGACTCTTGTTTTGTGTCGCGGGCTTTGCAAGAAACTGGTATGTCTACTGTGGACAAGATCACAGGTTAGCTAACTTACGTATATGACACGTGCCTACCAGTGAATTTCATGATGATTTCATTGTGTTTGAAGTATGTCAAGAAACTCCAATAGTAAACTATACGGAAGGCCAAAAACAGATGGAAACTTATATCGGTCATGTATTTGTTTTGCGTGTGAGCTTCTAAAGTATGAAAATTGTGTATTTCCTTTGCAAGAAACACGGTTTGTTATGCAGTATTGAAGAAACTGGATAACTGGGTTAAAAACAAAACACAAAAACAAATAACTAGGTTAAATGCCACATCATATTTTGGTTCAGAATTACACTGAACACAATATATGACGGCTGATTACCGCTATAGATGGACCCAGAACCATATCCGTGCTCCATGACAGTGTATAGCTCAAACATCCACAAATTAAAAAAAAGAAAGAAATGGGTTATGATATTGCTTGCTTGTATACTGTTCAGACGAGATCGTCCGTAAGTACATCAATTTGTTAACATTCGCAGTCTGTTGATATAGCTGGTTCCAGTGTATGGATTGGAAAAAAACTATGGGCAGACATCATCTGGAGATAAATTTTCAAAATCATGGCCAATGTGGCCCAAAATCATGAGATTATTGAGAATGTTAAATACAGTTCAACGATGTGGATTGTGGGGAAATTTAAGTCAAACTTAAACGTGATGGCCATCATTTCTAAAGGTAATCATAAGAAAGGTTGATGGCTCCAACTTATCACCTTTCTGAGGTGATAATTACTGGATGTTTAGCTTTGATTTTTATCAAAGCTAAACTGCCAGTAATTATCACCCCAGAAAGGTGATGAGTTGGAGCCTTTTTTGTGATCACCTTTAGAAATGATGGCCATCACCTCTGAAGACTGATGAGCAATGATTGTAGATTTAGGTCATCGCATTTTAAGGATAAGAAGGCGAAATATCATCCTGAAAATGTGATGGCTGTCATCATTTAAAGGTGATGGCCAGGTCTGATCACCATTAAAGAGTGATGGACCATTACCTGTTCCTGGCTGTGTGACGCCTATCGATTACAGATATTCACGTGAAACACAAACTTATTGAAAGCTTCTACCAGAAGTTGCTTAATATCTCCAATTGAATGTTTATTAACCAATACCCTATTTGAAAACACCCAAGGCTGTGTGGTTCTCTGCTTTGTATCCGTTTGGGTTTAAGAATCAATGAATGCATCTACATGCTCCTGTCAGGATGGTCATCGTCATGTCATCGGTACTTATACGGCTGGTCAACTGCTTTTCTTGTTGAATCATATGTGCATTTGTTCGCTGATATGGCAGTTGTAATTGTCTGCATCTTTCTGACTTATATCATTCTAGGATCTAACAGAAAAACTGTCGCAAGAGAAGAAGGACGCTGAGGACAGGGCTATTGCCGCAGAAGGTGTAGCAGCAAGAGCAAGGTCTCAACTGAAAAGGAAAGATTGTGTATCAGCGAAAAACAAAGATTGTATAATGGTATGTTTAATAGTGGAACACAGTTTTACGTTTGAACATTGCGATATTGATAGGTTATTCGACCATTTTTAATTTAGAATCACACAGAAATGAAACACGCTTGTTATATCTACATTCAATATTTATCATCAAGGCCCAGCTAAAGTGATTCACATCCATCCTGCATTCTATATGCAAGGTCCTGTCACCATACCAGCGTGGTAAGTGCACCATATAGTCTGATACTAGGCAAAAATATTTGTTGCAGATTCCTGAATGGTTCTTCCCTTAGAGGCACCAGGGGACCATTTCGTGAATGTTCTAAAACACTTTCCTACCGCGTCTATTTGAACTCTTCAGTGTGAAAGTAACCTTCTGAACCAAGTCATTTATTACCGGCATATCGAGGATCGTAGAATTGAAAGGAAATAGTTTATTGCCTATACAATCGAATACATGTATTAAATCTTACCTGTTCGCTCTCTATATATTTATGGCTTTTTGTCCCCCGCCGCAACGCGGCCGGGGACTTTAAAATGGTTCTTGCTTCTTTGTGTCCGTGGATGTCTGTGTGTCCGTCCATGTCTGTTCGAAGCGATAACTTCCTAACGCTTTGTTGGATTCTTCCGAAATTCGGAATATGCATTCCTTGCGGCAAGACGCCAGTCCGTATTGCATTTCAGCAACATCTGCCTGAAGGTGGCGCCACTAGTTCTTGCTTCTTTGCGTCCGTGGATGTCGTGTGTCCGTCCATGTCTGTTCGAAGCGATAACTTCCTAACGCTTTGTTGGATTCTTCCGAAATTCGGAATATGCATTCCTTGCGGCAAGACGCCAGTCTGTATTGCATTTCAGCAACATCTGCCTGAAGGTGGCGCCACTAGTTCTTGCTTCTTTGCGTCCGTGGATGTCCGTGTGTCCGTCCATGTCTGTTCGAAGCGATAACTTCCTAACGCTTTGTTGGATTCTTCCGAAATTCGGAATATGCATTCCTTGCGGCAAGACGCCAGTCCGTATTGCATTTCAGCAACATCTGCCTGAAGGTGGCGCCACTAGTTCTTGCTTCTTTGCGTATGTGGATGTCCGTGTACGTCCGTGCATGTCTGTTCGAAGCGATAACTTTCTAACGCTTAGTTGGATTCTTCCGAAATTCGGCATACGCATTCCTTGCGACAAGACACCAGTCCGTATTGCATTTCAGCAACATCTGCTTGAAGGTGGCGCCACTAGTTCTTGCTTCTTCGTATCCGTGAATGTCCGTGTACGTCTGTTCGAAGTGATAACTTCCTAATGCTTTGTTGGATTCTTCCGAAATTCGGAATATGTTTACCTTGCGACAAGATGCCAGTCTGTATTACATCTCAGCAACATCTGCCTGAAGGTGGCGCCACTGGTTCTTACTTCTTTGTGTCCGTGGATGTTCGTGTACGTCCGTGCATGTCTGTTCGAAGCGATAACTTTCTAACGCTTTGTTGGATTCTTCCGAAATTCGGCATTCGCATTCCTTGCGACAAGAGGCCAGTCCGTATTGCATTTCAGCAACATCTGCCTGAAGGTGGCGCCACTAGTTCTTGCTTCTTTGCATCCGTGGATGTCCGTGTACATGTACGTCTGTTCGAAGCGATAACTTCCTAAAGTTTTGTTGGATTCTTCCAAAATTATAATACGCATTCCTTGTGACAAGACGCCAGTCCGTATTACATTTCAGCAACATCTGCCTGAAGGTAGCGCCACTGGTTCTTGCTTCTTTTGAGTCCGTGGATGTTCGTGTACGTCCGTGCATGTCTGTTCGAAGCGATAACTTCCTAACGCTCTGTTGGATTCTTCCGAAATTCAGCATTCGCATTCCTTGCGACAAGAGGCCAGCCCGTATTGCATTCAGCAACATCGGCCTGAAGGTGGCACCACTGGGTCAAAATAGATTTTTTTTTCCGTGTACATCTGTTCGAAGCGATAACTTCCTAATGCTGTGTTGGGTTATTCCGAAATTCGGAATACGCATTCCTTGCAACAGGACGCCAGTCCGTATTGCATTTCAGCAACATCTGCCTGAAGGTGGCACCACTGAGTTTCTCTTCTTCTTGTCCGTTCCAGTCAAAATGGGCCTTCAATTTTGCTATATGAAATCATTCTATTCCACATCATATGATTTACCCTAAAGCTTTTGCATGAACCATATTTTATTTCAGAAGTATAATGTGAAATAACTGGCGGGGAAACCCCCGCAGTACTGAAAGCCTGATTTTTGAATTTCATGTCATCTTAAACGAAGGACAACATTCCCTTCAATTTTGCTAACAAATAATTGTATTGCACATCATAGGATTTACCCTGAAGCTTCTGCACGAATCATGTCTACACACGTATATTACTATATTAATTACAACTGTGTTCCTAATGTTTGGGTGCACACTGTGCATATGATCAATTTCCTGAATTGAACTGAATTCAACCTTGCTGGTATTCAGACTGACAGATGATGGCATGCAGTTGTCAGTGCAGTTGTTCATGTACAGGGAGCTTTCTATGAATGAGTTGCAACCCCAAAGGCTTAAAATTTATCAGACACAGACCCATGTTTTTACCCCTCGGCCATTTTTGGCCATGGGGTATTGTCATCATCTTGTACGTCCGTCTGTCCGTACGTCCGTTCGTGAGCGAGATAGCCGGAAAACTGTTTCGCTGATGAATTCCAAATTTGGTATGCTTATTTGCCTAGTCAAGGACCAGAAGCCTATAGAATTGGGACCTGATTGGGTGGGAACCTTAGCAGCCATCTTTAATTTCATGCAAAATGGATAATGATCCATATCTCGGAAACCATTCAACTGTTCAATACGAAATTTGATATACATCATCGATACATCAAGCAACTTTCAACGAATTACCAAACAGGCTTTTCTGATTAGCTGGGAACCCTGGATGCCATCTTTAATTCATACGAAACCGATAATGATAGCATACATATCTCGGTTACCATTCAATTGTTTTATATGAAGGTAGATATATATCATCAATACATCCAGATACTTTGAATTGGGACCTGATTGACTGAAAACCTTTGGTGGCCATCTTTAAAGAGGTAGTAGCGTGATTTTAATTGTTCGGGTAAACTGAACATTATGATATCTGCAACATTTTCCAAAGACTTTTCATGTCGCGAAATTTTGAATTTCGTGTAGGGACCAATATTGTTAGATTTTCAAATTCGATCTAGTGAACAAGATGGAAATGGGAAATGACTGAGATGACGTCGGATAACGTGACCTGGTGTCCATGACGTCACGATAGAAGGCATCACAGTACAATAAAAGTTCTATGACGTTGCAAAGCATCCATGTTCAGAGTGCTGATGCGTGTTTTGCGACGTCATCTCAGGCACTGAAGCCAAGTGCAGGTGCTGTCATGTTTTTCAGAGAATGTCAGAAATGTGATTTCAATGCCCGTGATATTAAAAATTGAGGTCACAGAAAAGTGTTCACAATAGTTAATCTCAACTACTAAATATCTTTTATCGAAATATGTTATTTGCTGAATATTTTCTAAATGACGCTACTACCTCTTTAATTTAGGCAAAATCATTAATGATCTATCTCTGATTCCGTTGGAGTGCTCAGTGGAAAATTTGGTATACGTCATTGATGCGTCAAGAGACTTACGATGAATGACAGATCTGGTTTCTCTGATTGGGCGGAAATCTTGGCGGCCATCTTTAATTTATTCAGAATCTTTAATGATGTTTATCTGTGATACCATTCAAATGTTCTATACGAAACTTGATTTACAGCATCGATGTATGAAGAGACTTGCATTAATGAATAACCACATTAGTTCCTCTGAGTGATGGGAAGGATGGGCAACCATCTTTAATTTATGTAAAATCATTAATGATCTCTATCTCTGAAACTGTTCAAATGCTCAATGTAAAATTTGATATACATTATCGATGCATCATCTCGGTTACTTCTACACGATGTGCCTAGGATACAGTACTATACTATACCCAATTTTTTGTAATTCAACATCGCAGAAAACCACCATCGATTGCGTTTTCAATGGTAAAAGGGTTAGGAAAGAACTAAAAATACACTTCAATGCAGAGTGATTTTGATTGACGCCAGAAATCGCTCAGAACGCTTCTTCGGCGATCTAGACCCCAGGAGCATCTGGGGCCTGGGCGGCCCCTGGATCCTCACCTAAAGTGCAATGATAGTGGCCGTACCACTTTGAATTTGCTTCCGACGCCCCTGTATTAACAGACAGTGTCAACGTACTGTTCCAGCTGTCTCCCGTTCAGTGATTGGTCATTCGACCCCGCCATTTTAAACTAATACGAGCATTTTCATTGGATCACTATTAGATAAGACCCACCCCAATCTTCATACACAACCACGTGACTGTCTCAGTTGACTGATGACATAGCGCGGCCTCGTTTTTGATTTCAAAATCTGCCGTCTAACTGGGAAAATGTTGTTGCTGCTGCATCAGCCGATCATTAGCCCGGCCCCTGTAGAGGATACTATAGGCTGATACATGTAGGCTACCATGCCATGAGATGATGCTTGGGATTGCATTTCGCTCACTTGCACCTACAGGTGGCGACAACTGATGGCAATTTAAAATTTGGTTTCCGGGCAGTAGGTTGAGGATGCCTTCAGCTTCTCGTCAAATTTGGTTTGCAGATAATGCCTTGAGATGTCACTTGGAGATGCTTCTCGGTGCTTCACTGCATGGAAACTATATCACAGAAGCAATCAACTTCCAGTCAATCGTTCTGAGTTTATCTTAAAACTTGGCAAGGCAGAAAGACCCTTCCACATCCATTGCCTATGAAGCAGCAGTTGCCTCCCTCATGTATATCCCCTAAGACCAACAATGCTAAAAAATATTGCTGCCATTTCGGCGGGGGACCTAGCATCCTCTGGCTGCTTGTTACAGTTTAAAGTTCATATCCTCATATACTGACAAGTCGAATTATTTCTACTCACATGCGGAGTGTAGACAAAGCTTACTGTAAGAATACGTATGTTATCCAAGCGAAAGGTGAAGAGTGTAATAGTGGACATGGAGTTGGGATAAAGAATTTAGCTGAAGACTGGCTGACATTTGGGGTGTCGCATTTCTATGTTGACATCTTGAGAATATATTTTTAACATGTTTAATCCCATGTTGAGGCGTTTGCTTCATCAGACGTCCACGATGCTCATGCATTAACATCAGATGAGTTGTTTGAGCTGACCTGTCATCACAGCTCACGAGCTAGCGTTTCTAATTCCACTTAAGACGGTGCTAGGGGCCGTGTGGATACTTCATTGTCTCCACATGAACAATTGCAATAAAAGCGCGGCTGAAATACTAAGGCTACGTCCGAGAATCGACCGAATTCTCGGGTCTGAATGTTAGGTGTCGAACAATGCTTTCGTGTAGGGTCATATGGTTGTTTTTTAGTCGCCAGACGTCAATTTTTCCCACCTTTTGAATATAGCTCCAATCAAAGATGGATAACAAGTGGAGTGTCTGTTACAGTGTTCTGGTTTTGGAATGGATATAACAATTTTGAAAACAGAAACAAACATGTAATTAATCGTGTTATCGGTCATGGAACAACAAGTAGAAGTTATGGTAAGCAGGTGTGAGTACTGGCTTCGTTATTGTCTATATGATATCGACTATGATTTTGCATTCAGATCTATGCAAGGAATACCGGTGGTATTTTTCTCCCTTTTTTCTGATATACAAGGTTCTGAAATGACGGCAGACTGAATCTACAAGTGCAATAGATGTAGATCATGACCTCCTACTATTATCATTTTGTCTACACATTTGTGTCTATGTAGTGCATTTATTTCCTTATGAACATTGAAAAATGATAATTTCGCCTTGTTTTAAATTAGACCAGTCTTTTGAAATATCTCATAAGCTCTGTTTGTTCATGGTTACTGTTATTGCTGCCGAAAGGAAAAAAAATGGCGATCATTGTAAGCCCAATTTCATGCCAGAGAGGCAACAATAACACATATAAGGGAAAAATTGAGAAGAACTGGCAAACGTAAACGGCCAATCAAACAGATGCAATTATCAACATTACATGAAATTGTGGTAATATTTTCTCAATCTCTATATGGTAGCCTCTGCTATTATTGATCGCCAGCGGTTGAAATGTGGACAAGGGTAACACAGGTGCTTACCATCCAATAGGTTTTCGTTTTTACTTTTCAGGTTGATACAGCCTGTAGTCCATTCAAGAAACCGAGAATGGAGGATATTGCCGTTCTCATAGAGTATACAAAACAGCAGGTGTACATTGCGGTGAAAAAGTCTGAATCGGTATACCATTTCTGCAGGAAACCTATTACTGAACGGAAGGGGGAATCAACTGTGGAATTTAAAGGTCGCATAGCGGCTGGTTGTACGACTCTCGAGCGCAACCCTCAAGAGGAATGCATCCCAGAGTTCGTTATCAAAGATATAACAGATCTGGTGCATACTGGGGAAACCGCAGTTGAATTTAAAACAAATTACGATGATTTCAAACAACGTTTAGAGACACCGGGTGAAGATGGCAGGGAACCCATGGAATGACACTGGGCATTTCTACGTTCCTGTTATAGTTGCCCGTTTCCTCTTGCTCTTGACTTGCATCATTCTTTAATTCCAGTCATACGTACATGTACTCATTCAGTATTATTATCCAATGTAATCTATATATAGCTTACAAGTGTAAGTCATTTTTATATATGCCTAGTGCCAGCGCAATACAGTCTCGGCCATAAAGGTTGATGCATTGCAAATAAATCGAAACTTTTACAGGTAGGTCTGGCGAAACAGATTGATTTTTTAGTATTTCATCAGACGAATAGCCGAATGATTTTTCTTTTATCTTGGCCTATAGCAGAAAAAATTATCTATCTTGAAATTCGAGTAGCGAACAATTTTAGAAAGACGATCATTAATATATGCAATTTCCTGTGTCATATCAAGGGACATATTGATTAATTAGTATTAAATCCATTAAGTCAAAACTTTGCCCCATCTTCCAAGGTCCTCGTCAGATTTCAAAGCCACGGAAAACCTGTCGGAGGTGATGGATCGTGATTTTTTATCGAGAAATGTTCACGCTATATATTTAGTGTAATTGGAACCTGCGTTTCTGAGGTAATCTGGTAATAACATATTTGTTTACAAGGAAGCTTTCTATAAGCATGTTGTGGCGTATTGAGCAAAACGCGACGTTTGACTAGGAAACCCAGCTCACCACGGAACAATAAATGATTACAATGGGACGATAAACCAAAAATTCCAAAAGGGTATCACCAATAATTTCTGAGAATAAAGTCATCGAGGTTCTCAAATAATTTAATAATAGTACTGGTCTGCTAACCGAATTCCAGTGCAGTTATATTGTCAACAATGGCACAAGTAAACGTATATCCTGCTGAGCTTCACGAACCAGCAAAGAAAATATATTCATTCACAAGAACGTCATTTTTCAAGTTTCAAGTTTCCTTAGAATGCACCAACCGTTTTGGTCGAGGCTACACGTTTTTTTGTATCGCCGGTATACGGAGTACAGAAAAAGCTAATGTCATACCCCCATCTTCGTCGGCGTCCAATAATGTTCAGGCAGAATTCAAGGGTGATATCTTTATAAGTATCATGGCTCCAAAACTTGGCGTATGTATTTATCAGAGTGATGGGAGGGGATAGTGATTCTTGGTATTCTGATATATAAAATTACCTTAATTAGCTATTAATTAACATACTACAATTTCAGGTTGCGGTGAATACTACACTGTAATAATTGGTGACATGTTTAACGTTTCAAAATGAAACATGATTTTGTCACAACCTTTGGGACATGTGAGTACGTATATGTTTCATACTAAAACGGCTTCATGTTTCAAATTGAAACACGTGTCTTTCTCACATGAGTTAATGATGTCCTAATATGAGACATGTCTTGATTAAACACGTGTTCGTTTGAAACATATGATGTCCTGCATTTGAAACTCGTGTTGTGTTTACAGGTCTTAAGCTGAAACATGTTAGAGCCGACTACATGTTTCAAAATGAAACGTCTAAGCCATGGATCTGTACATGTCTCAAACTTGGAGGTGTTTCAAAACAGTCTACATCCCGTTACATGTTTCAGGAGGCGGTCAGACTGGCATGTGCATGATACCGGTACTGAAATGAAAACATTCATCAAAAATCAACATGCATCAAGTTTCATTCTCCTATATTCGATGGAAGTCAAACTCAGGAACATGCATGAACCAACAATAACCATACACAGATACACATAAAACAGACTGCTCCTTTAGGTTAACCCAAACAGATGCCTAATTGTGAACCCCGTTATCATGGAGTGAAAATTGTTCATGTGACAATATCGTGCTCAAGGTTTGATTTATTTATATCACTGGTTCACATTTAAATGATGATTTACTCAACTTGGTCTGTTGACACGATATTGTCTAATCTGTGATAAAGTATTATCCCATATTGTATCCCAGATCTAATCCGGCACACTGAAAACATTTCTGAACATGGGTGCTATATTACTTAGGCCTACAAATATGGAATTGGTGAATGATATTCCCTTTGTTGTTTTTCATGACATGCTGCTCGCGATTCACTATTCCTGTTCCGGGCGGCTGAAATTCCATTCCATTTTGGGGTATGGAATACGGATCGCAGATAATTATTAAAATCAGGACTGGAGGGCTGGATTCGTCTCGAGTTTTGTGTAACAGTGATCCCATTGTGGGATGAATTAGAAACATTGTTGACACTGAACACTATTCAATATTCCCATACGTATGAAAAATAATATCCATTCTCTCTCCTTCTGGTTTACATGTGTCACAAAGGCCGAATCCCGCCCAAGGCTGTGATGACGTACGCAATCGTATTGACTGTTGAAAAAGTCTTCTGATGCACTACACATTCACAATTCAAAATACTGGATGTAACTTTGATCATACGGAGAACACAGTTGTTGTTTCTTTCAGTGAGGCTCTCATTAGTCACTTTTTCTGGTAACATTGCTATCTATTTTGTTGGTGTGTGGAAATATGCCCGTGTGTTTTGAGCGAATACCCTAAAATTCAAAATGTCGGCCAACGTAGGGTTCCAGTGAAGAGACAAAATTTGGGTTGGGAAAATCTTACCGAAAAATCGGTCAAAAATACATATTTGAATCTGACGTAACCGTGATATCTTTAAAGCGGCCATGTTCAAGTTTTTTCTCTCTCTTTTTCACACTTTTTAGTTGAGCTCATGTTCTGAGACATTTCAGATAATAAGAATAAAATGCTCAGTGTTATTAATCCACAATACCGACATATATATTCCGGGTCGCTAAAGACCAGAAATAAATATATGGAAGCCACTGGTAATCATATCTTTGTTTGCAAATTACTACAGCTCTCTGCCGCAATGCATTTCCGATTACGGTTAGAACTGTGTGCAAACGACCTGGTATCTAATTTCATGTATCAGACAGCACTATCTCTTTTGTACTCCGCTTTTCTTGACACATGTTGTCTTGCAACTCGGTTGTATCTGTTTCAGCCGGCTTTTCAGACCGTTATAGTGAGACGGCAACGCGGATGAAACATGTCACAACCCCCAAAGAACTGCATCGTAACGTCCATGAGACATGTTTTTATGGAAAATAGGGTGAAACATGTAGCATTATGAAGCATCTAACATGTTAACCATCTCAAAATGACACCCTATTAAAGCATGTTATCCCTTTTTTCAGGGTAAGGGTGCCACATTGATGAATACTCACGATTGTGTCGATAATTGGCAAACATATGTTATGAGATGTTGTAAGTTGTTGCTGAGCCACTGCATTTCGTGAAAATTCAGTTACTTAATTAGTTAATGAACTGGAAAATATGCTATGATTTCATGTTAAGGCAAATGTTAGGGGTCGAATATTCATAAATACTTGACCCATTGTGCCTTAACCCAGCACATTTACCATTTGGGATGCTCAAAGTTGAAAGGTGCAACATGGTATAAATGGTAAATATTTAATTAACTTAATTAGCTTATTAAAGCTATCATTAGGGATGCTATATTCATAATGATTGACTGATTGTGCCCGTACTTGGCATACATATCATAGGGGATGGTTTGAGAAGAATGTTGCAGAAAGGCTGCATTATGTGAATATTTAATTATCTTAATTAGATATTGATTAGGGATACTATATTCATAACCACTTTACTGATTGTACTCAAGTTTAGCATATACATGTGATTTAGGATGTTATGAACGGGATACTATGAACTACTACTACTACACTGTGTTCTGAGAATATTTAATTATGTCTTCTTATGATTTCATGTTACGTCTATTGTTTCGGGTGCAGGATTCACACTGTCTGGCGAGCTCTTTGGTAGCCTTGCTAACATTCCTAAATGGTCCCCTAAACCACTTTTCCCAGTAAATGAATACACGACTTGACTAGGTAGGAATATTGTGAGATATCAGTATATTTATATGTGTAATCTGAGATTCTAGTCGATTTTAAATTTTGAATATATTTCGTCAGAATATCATTCTGAAACAGAATAGGTAGGAATAGTGTGAGTTATCAGTATATTTATGGAGAGTTATGGTTTCAGTTTGTAAAAACAAAATGATTGGTCTCGTGTCATGTGCATTCATGTGGGATAAAGACTCGGTATATTTTGAAGAACTTTTCACGGAATCTTCTTCTTTGATCTGGTTGAAGAATACTTCGAGTGATTTTCATTTTGGGGAAAATTTCCTCAAAATAGTACAATTAGGGAAAATAGTGTATATGGGCTAATATCACATGCATTACATAGTTGCTTGTAGGTAACTAATGAATATATCGAGAGAAAGTTGTTTTATTCCAACTTCATCATAAGATTTCAGTAGAAGGTAACATATATGCAAAAAGCTGGACAATTTTGAGTGTTCCTTTTCAATGGAAACTTCCTGCAACAATTTGCGCGAACAGCTAGCGTATCCTGTGAAATCTACCCCCAATTTAGAAGCCAGTACAACATAGAACATACTGGGATAGATGTGTTTTTTTTACATTTTGGGGAATTTTTCCTCAATTTGCACGGCTATATATAATGTGTAATGGGAGATTGTAGTCGATTTTAAATTTTGAATATATGTTCTCAGAATATCATTCTCAAACAGAATAGGTAGGAATATTGTGCGTTATCAGTAGGCTATATTTATGGAGAGTTATGGTTTCAGTTTGTAAAAACAAAATGATTGGTCTCATGTGTCATGTGCATTGTTGGATAAAGACTCGGTATATTTTGAAGAACGTTTCACGGAATTATCTCCTTATCTGGTTGACACATACTCCGAGTGATTTTCATTTTGGGGAAAATTTCCTCAAAATCAGTACAATTAGGGAAAATAGTGTATATGCGTTAACATCACATGCATTACATAGTTGTTTATGGGTAACTGCATACTCCGAGTGATTTTTCATTTTGGGGAAAATTTCCTCAAAATAGTACAGTTAGGGAAAATAATGTATATGGGTTAATATCACATGCATTACATAGTTGTTTGTAGGTAACTAATGAATATATCGGGAAAAAGTTGTTTAATTCCAACTTCATCATAAGATTTCAGTAGAAGGTAACATATATGCAACTAGCTGGACAACTTTGAGTGTTGCTTCCTGCAATAATCTGCGCGTACAGCTAGCGTTTCCCGTGAAATATACTCCCGATTTAGAAGCCAGTACATCATAGAACATACCATGACAGATGCGTGTTTTCTTTACATTTTGGGGAAATTTTCCCCAAAATGAGAGATTCTAGTCGATTTTAAATTTTGAAAATATTTCCTCAGAATATCATTCTCAAGCAGAATGTATGATGTCAACACATTCTGTGTATTAGAAATAGTGCAATACATAGCAACATGTTCTCTCAACCTCCACTCAAAATTTACAGGTTTGGAAAGTATTATATGTAACTTGTGAGTTATTTCCATATAGTTTCATTCTGGGAGAAGTTTTTCCAAAATCAATTCCCTCAACATGTAGATCTAGCATATTGCTTTGGTTGTTCATGTCCAAATGTCAGAATAAAATGTAAGATGCAGTGACTAATTGTAAATTTATTAAAAACAATAATATCCCTTATGAAACTAAAGTGAAGGTGATTCAATATATTATATGCTTGAGAGCAAGACTGCCGAATTGGATAGTTTCAGTTTGAGAGAAATGTTTTCGGATTCATCGTCTCAAATCGTACTGCTAACATTGATTATA
The DNA here is from genome assembly GCA_036873755.1 of Hanleya hanleyi. Classification (NCBI taxonomy): domain Eukaryota; kingdom Metazoa; phylum Mollusca; class Polyplacophora; order Lepidopleurida; family Hanleyidae; genus Hanleya; species Hanleya hanleyi. The sequence goes on from JAVTVY010025633.1 coordinate 84,312, forward strand.
TTCGTAGTTTTATATTTTTGCTATATTTTTATATGATAGTATTATGTTGAATATGAAAATTTTAACATGTTCATGTCGATGACCTTCCTGAAAGCACCTAACTGTACCGCCATTACTAATCACGTCTGTAGACTACACTTATATGGCATATGATGCTTAATTTTAAACTGAAGAACAATACTTTGACAGCATTCTTGCGAGAAAGTATTTTGTATTCCAATGTACACGGGAATTATTCACAGGCTCTGTTTGTAGAAAGGTTCATTTGGGAGCTACATTCAGCACACTACAATAGCCACAGTTCCTCATTTTGGGGAAGATTTCCCCAAATTTCTCCCAATCTGGTCAGCTAAAATGTTAATTCACGCTGATACACACATAGGTTTGGGTGATGTTTTCATTTCCATCAAAAGGCGAATAAATGTATATGAAGCATCACAGTCCTGTATTATTTTGTTTTTCGTCAAACAAGATGGAAAAAAGGAATGTCGAGAGAGTCCTTTATTATTTTGGGTGCGCTTATTACCACTATCGTTTCTCTCGGTTTCCATGGTTGTTTTGATAACTGCTCAAGCTTTATTTCTTTCCTCTTTCCGTGAATGAATGAGTGAGTGTAGTTCATTAAAATAATGTATAACGAGAACGGGAAGCCGTTCGGCATGGGCAATTTATGTATATATGCTATATATTAATTGTGTTCTTAGTTTGAAGTCCTCTTTCGGGAGAAAGTGAGTGGCTCTGAAAAGAGCCTTTTGTTTTCTTTCAAAATCATAAGATTTCAATGATCAGACATTTTGCTCGTCCATTTCCTTCTCAAGCATGTCATCCACAGCTTCTTGGTCCATACAGCGTACACCACAGACTTGCCACCAGGCCAGCTTTGTTGCAGGCGTTTTCATAGAACGTATTCCGGAGGCCTTCCCCAGCTGCTATTTGTAGGCGGGGGTTGTAACGGAATGATTTGCGGCCCTTTCTATTTGCCTTGTCGTAACGCTGCTGTAACTCTTCTAGCCGTTTGTTGAGAAAGACGATCTGCTCACAGGCTCTCTGAAAGGATGATTCTGCTTTTTCAAGACCAGCATACAATTTGGCGTGGTTCTCCATGTCAGGAATTTTGTTCTGGACAATTGGTTGACTTTTCTGTATTGCAAAATGATTGCGATATGATTAAACACGGCCGTCACGGTTTATATAGCCTGGAATCAAAACTGACTTGTGGCAGATGAGTGACTGCTGACACGACTTTTTTCAAAACTGATGAGTCGGAAACCTCAACAGTGTGACAAGTATATGCCTAGCTTATGTTCGGACAGCATTGAGACAGTCTACGCCTTAGCCCCTGGACATAATGACGAGATGATTGTAATCATTAACTTGTGATCATGAGACAAAGGGCTAATCACGATCTGATTATTGTGAGTGACAGAGGAGAATCATTAAACAAATAATTTACAATTCTATCAAATGGCACTTTATTAGGTTGGTTTATACTGTGGCAAATCGCCCTGACATATTATTTTGAGAAATCGTATGGATGCTATGTTCTTTGCTACAATTTCGCGCTTTTTTTGCATCATTTCCCACTATATGTGCGGATACTCTATAACAACACTACCAAAACTACGAATTTTCTGTAATAAGCACAAATACGCTTTCGGTTTGTAAAAGACTACAATATGCCTGCATCCGAAGCACACTTTTTCAAGTATAATTGCGCAATTTGCTTCTCGGTTTCCCAAAAGTGCACTTGCGGAAGATACATTTATATAGGCTTCCGGTCTGTGCAGTTGCGCATAAACCGCGAACCTGAGGTGGATACACTTTATATATGACTCTACCGGTCTGTGCAGTTCCGCATAAAAAATCGAATGTGATAAGTTATCACATAATTACCCAGCAAGTTATTTCATATTTTTTAAATGCACGACAAATAAATCTATTGGCCCGATCTATCTCAAAAGAAAATATCACCCAATCAAGAATATCTCAAACTTTGCGCTCCGTGACTGCATCTTCTATACACAAGTCGCTCTGAAAGTTACGTAGAATTTGGAAGATTTGCGATATCTGTCTTGCATGTGCATTAAGTCTATATGACGTAGAATTATTACCACTATCGTTTCTCTCGGTTTCCATGGTTGTTTTGATAACTGCTCAAGCTTTATTTCTTTCCTCTTTCCGTGAATGAATGAGTGAGTGTGGTAGATTAAAATAATGTATAATGAGATTGGAAAGCCGTTCAGCACGGGCAATTTATGTATAAATGCTATATACTAATTGTGTGCTTAGTTTGAAGTCCTATTTCGGGAGAAAGTGAGTGGCTCTGAAAAGAGCCGTTTGTTTCCTTTCAAAATCATAAAATTTCATTGATCAGACATTTTTCTCGTCCATTTCCATTTCCTCAAGCATGTCATCCACAGCTTCTGGTCGATACAGCGTACACCGAAGACTTGTCACCCGGTCAGCTTTGTTGCAGGCGTATTCATAGAACGTATTCCGGAGGCCTTCCCCATGCCAGCTGCCATTTGTAGGCGGAGGTTGTAATAATTTGCGGCCCTTTCTATTTGCCTTGTCGTAACGCTGCTGTAACTCTTCTAGCCGTTTGTTGAGAAAGACGATCTGCTCACAGGCTCTCTGAAAGGATGATTCTGCTTTTTCAAGACCAGCGTACAATTTGGCGTGGTTCTCCATGTCAGAAATTTTGTTCTGGACAATTGGTTGACTTTTCTGTATTGCAAAATGATTGCGATATGATTAAACACGGCCGTCACGGTTTATATAGCCTGGAATCAAAACTGACTTGTGGCAAATGAGTGACTGCTGACACGACTTTTTTCAAAACTGATGAGTCGGAAACCTCAACAGTGTGACAAGTATATGCCTAGCTTATGTTAGGACAGCATTGAGACAGTCTACACCTTAGCCCCTGGACATAATGACGAGATGATTGTAATCATTAACTTGTGATCATGAGACAAAGGGCTAATCACGATCTGATTATTGTGAGTGGCAGAGAGAATCATTAAACAAATAATTTACAATTCTATCAAATGGCACTTTATTAGGTTGGTTTATACTGTGGCAAATCGCCCTGACATATTATTTTGAGAAATCGTACGGATGCTATGTTCTTTGCTACAATTTCCCGCTTTTTTGCATCATTTCCCACTATATGTGCGGATACTCTATAACAACACGACCGAAACTACGAATTTTCTGTAATAAGCACAAATACGCTTTCGGTTTGTAAAAGACTACAATATGCCTGCATCCGAAGCACACGTTTTCAAGTATAATTGCGCAATTTGCTTCACGGTTTCCCAAAAGTGCACTTGCGGAAGATACATTTATATAGGCTTCCGGTCTGTGCAGTTGCGCATAAACCGCGAACTTGCGGTGGATACACTTTATATATGACTCTACCGGTCTGTGCAGTTCCGCATAAAAAATCGAATATGATAAGTTATCACATAATTACCCAGCAAGTTATTTCATATTTATTAAATGCACGACAAATAAATCTATTGGCCCGATCTATCTCAAAAGAAAATATCACCCAATCAAGACTGTCTCAAACTTTGCGCTCCGTGACTGCATCTTCTATACACAAGTCGCTCTGAAAGTTACGTAGAATTTGGAAGATTTGCGATATCTGTCTTGCATGTGCATTAAGTCTATATGACGTAGAATTATTACCACTATCGTTTCTCTCGGTTTCCATGGTTGTTTTGATAACTGCTCAAGCTTTATTTATTTCCTCTTTCCGTGAATGAATGAGTGAGTGTGGTAGATTAAAATAATGTATAACGAGATCGGAAAGCCGTTCGGCATGGGCAATTTATGTATAAATGCTATATATTAATTGTGTGCTTAGTTTGAAGTCCTCTTTCGGGAGAAAGTGAGTGGCTCTGAAAAGAGCCTTTTGTTTTCTTTCAAAATCATAAGATTTCATTGATCAGACATTTTCCTCGTCCATTTCCATTTCCTCAAGCATGTCATCCACAGCTTCTGGTCGATACAGCGTACACCGAAGACTTGTCACCCGGTCAGCTTTGTTGCAGGAGTATTCATAGAACGTATTCCGGAGGCCTTCCCCAGCTGCTATTTGTAGGCGGAGGTTGTAATAATTTGCGGCCCTTTCTATTTGCCTTGTCGTAACGCTGCTGTAACTCTTCTAGCCGTTTGTTGAGAAAGACGATCTGCTCACAGGCTCTCTGAAAGGATGATTCTGCTTTTTCAAGACCAGCATACAATTTGGCGTGGTTCTCCATGTCAGGAAATTTTGTTCTGGACAATTGGTTGACTTTTCTGTATTGCAAAATCATTGCGATATGATTAAACACGGCCGTCACGGTTTATATAGCCTGGAATCAAAACTGACTTGTGGCAGATGAGTGACTGCTGACACGACTTTTTTCAAAACTGATGAGTCGGAAACCTCAACAGTGTGACAAGTATATGCCTAGCTTATGTTCGGACAGCATTGAGACAGTCTACGCCTTAGCCCCTGGACATAATGACGAGATGATTGTAATCATTAACTTGTGATCATGAGACAAAGGGCTAATCACGATCTGATTATTGTGAGTGGCAGAGGAGAATCATTAAACAAATAATTTACAATTCTATCAAATGGCACTTTATTAGGTTGGTTTATACTGTGGCAAATCGCCCTGACATAGTATTTTGAGAAATCGTATGGATGCTATGTTCTTTGCTACAATTTCCCGCTTTTTTGCATCATTTCCCACTATATGTGCGGATACTCTATAACAACACGACCGAAACTACGAATTTTCTGTAATAAGCACAAATACGCTTTCGGTTTGTAAAAGACTACAATATGCCTGCATCCGAAGCACACGTTTTCAAGTATAATTGCGCAATTTGCTTCACGGTTTCCCAAAAGTGCACTTGCGGAAGATACATTTATATAGGCTTCCGGTCTGTGCAGTTGCGCATAAACCGCGAACTTGCGGTGGATACACTTTATATATGACTCTACCGGTCTGTGCAGTTCCGCATAAAAAATCGAATATGATAAGTTATCACATAATTACCCAGCAAGTTATTTCATATTTATTAAATGCACGACAAATAAATCTATTGGCCCGATCTATCTCAAAAGAAAATATCACCCAATCAAGACTGTCTCAAACTTTGCGCTCCGTGACTGCATCTTCTATACACAAGTCGCTCTGAAAGTTACGTAGAATTTGGAAGATTTGCGATATCTGTCTTGCATGTGCATTAAGTCTATATGACGTAGAATTATTACCACTATCGTTTCTCTCGGTTTCCATGGTTGATTTGATAACTGCTCAAGCTTTATTTATTTCCTCTTTCCGTGAATGAATGAGTGAGTGTGGTAGATTAAAATAATGTATAACGAGATCGGAAAGCCGTTCAGCATGGGCAATTTATGTATAAATGCTATATATTAATTGTGTTCTTAGTTTGAAGTCCTCTTTCTGGAGAAAGTGAGTGGCTATGAAAAGGGCCTTTTGTTTTCTTTCAAAATCATAAGATTTCATTGATCAGACATTTTCCTCGTCCATTTCCATTTCCTCAAGCATGTCATCCACAGCTTCTGGTCGATACAGCGTACACCGAAGACTTGTCACCCGGTCAGCTTTGTTGCAGGCGTTTTCATAGAACGTATTCCGGAGGCCTTCCCCATGCCAGCTGCTATTTGTAGGCGGAGGTTGTAATAATTTGCGGCCCTTTTTATTTGCCTTGTCGTAACGCTGCTGTAACTCTTCTAGCCGTTTGTTGAGAACGACGATCTGCTCACAGGCTCTCTGAAAGGATGATTCTGCTTTTTCAAGACCAGCATACAATTTGGCGTGGTTCTCCATGTCAGAAATTTTGTTCTGGACAATTGGTTGACTTTTCTGTATTGCAAAATGATTGCGATATGATTAAGCACGGCTGTCACGGTTTATATAGCCTGGAATCAAAACTGACTTGTGGTAGATGAGTGACTGCTGACACGACTTTTTTCAAAACTGATGAGTCGGAAACCTCAACAGTGTGACAAGTATATGCCTAGCTTATGTTCGGACAGCATTGAGACAGTCTACGCCTTAGCCCCTGGACATAATGACGAGATGATTGTAATCATTAACTTGTGATCATGAGACAAAGGGCTAATCTCGATCTGATTATTGTGAGTGACGGAGGAGAATCATTAAACAAATAATTTACAATTCTATCAAATGGCACTTTATTAGGTTGGTTTATACTGTGCCAAATCGCCCTGACATATTATTTTGAGAAATCGTATGGATGCTATGTTCTTTGCTACAATTTCCCGCTTTTTTTGCATCATTTCCCATTATATGTGCGGATACTCTATAACAACACGACCGGAACTACGAATTTTCTGTAATAAGCACAAATACGCTTTCGGTTTGTAAAAGACTACAATATGCCTGCATCCGAAGCACACGTTTTCAAGTATAATTGCGCAATTTGCTTCACGGTTTCCCAAAAGTGCACTTGCGGAAGATACATTTATATAGGCTTCCGGTCTGTGCTGTTGCGCATAAACCGCGAACTTGCGGTGGATACACTTTATGTATGACTCTACCGGTCTGTGCAGTTCCGCATAAAAAATCGAATATGATAAGTTATCACATAATTGCCCAGCAAGTTATTTCATATTTATTAAATGCACGACAAATAAATCTATTGGCCCGATCTATCTCAAAAGAAAATATCACCCAATCAAGACTGTCTCAAACTTTGCGCTCCGTGACTGCATCTTCTATACACAAGTCGCTCTGAAAGTTACGTAGAATTTGGAAGATTTGCGATATCTGTCTTGCATTAAGTCTATATGACGTAGAATTATTACCACTATTGTTTCTCTCGGTTTCCATGGTTGTTTTGATAACTGCTCAAGCTTTATTTATTTCCTCTTTCCGTGAATGAATGAGTGAGTGTGGTAGACTAAAATAATGTATAACGGGATCGGAAAGCCGTTCAGCATGGGCAATTTATGTATAAATGCTATATATTAATTGTGTGCTTAGTTTGAAGTCCTCTTTCGGGAGAAAGTCAGTGGCTCTGAAAAGAGCCTTTTCTTTTCTTTCAAAATCATAAGATTTCATTGATCAGACATTTTCCTCGTCCATTTCCATTTCCTCAAGCATGTCATCCACAGCTTCTGGTCGATACAGCGTACACCGAAGACTTGTCACCCGGTCAGCTTTGTTGCAGGCGTATTCATAGAAGGTATTCCGGAGGCCTTCCCCATGCCAGCTGCTATTTGTAGGCGGAGGTTGTAATAATTTGCGGCCCTTTCTATTTGCCTTGTCGTAACGGTGCTGTAACTCTTCTAGCCGTTTGTTGAGAAAGACGATCTGCTCACAGGCTCTCTGAAAGGATGATTCTGCTTTTTCAAGACCAGCATACAATTTGGCGTAGTTCTCCATGTCAGGAATTTTGTTCTGGACAATTGGTTGACTTTTCTGTATTGCAAAATGATTGCGATATGATTAAGCACGGCCGTCACGGTTTATATAGCCTGGAATCAAAACTGACTTTTTTTCAAAACTGAGGAGTCGGAAACCTCAACAGTGTGACAAGTATATGTCTAGCTTATGTTCGGACAGCATTGAGACAGTATACGCCTTAACCCCTGCACATAATGATGAGATGATTGTAATCATTAACTTGTGATCATGAGACAAAGGGCTAATCACGATCTGATTATTGTGAGTGACAGAGGAGAATCATAAAACAAATAATTTACAATTCTATCAAATGGCACTTTATTAGGTTGGTTTATACTGTGGCAAATCGCCCTGACATATTATTTTGAGAAATCGTATGGATGCTATGTTCTTTGCTACAATTTCGAGCTTTTTTTGCATCATTTCCCACTATATGTGCGGATACTCTATAACAACACGACCGAAACTACGAATTTTCTATAATAAGCACAAATACTCTTTCGGTTTGTAAAAGACTACAATATGCCTGCATCCGAAGCACACGTTTTCAAGTATAATTGCGCAATTTGCTTCACGGTTTCCCAAAAGTGCACTTGCGGAAGATACATTTATATAGGCTTCCGGTCTGTGCAGTTGCGCATAAACCGCGAACTTGCGGTGGATACACTTTATATATGACTCTACCGGTCTGTGCAGTTCCGCATAAAAAATCGAATATGATAAGTTATCACATAATTACCCAGCAAGTTATTTCATATTTATTAAATGCACGACAAATAAATCTATTGGCCCGATCTATCTCAAAAGAAAATATCACCCAATCAAGACTGTCTCAAACTTTGCGCTCCGTGACTGCATCTTCTATACACAAGTCGCTCTGAAAGTGACGTAGAATTTGGAAGATTTGCGATATCTGTCTTGCATGTGCATTAAGTCTATATGACGTAGAATTATTACCACTATCGTTTCTCTCGATTTCCATGGTTGTTTTGATAACAGCTCAAGCTTTATTTATTTCCTCCTTCCGTGAATGAATGAGTGAGTGTGGTAGATTAAAATAATGTATAACGAGATCGGAAAGCCGTTCAGCATGGGCAATTTATGTATAAATGCTATATATTAATTGTGTGCTTAGTTTGAAGTCCTCTTTCGGGAGAAAGTCAGTGGCTCTGAAAAGAGCCTTTTGTTTTCTTTCAAAATCATAGGATTTCATTGATCAGACATTTTCCTCGTCCATTTCCATTTCCTCAAGCATGTCATCCACAGCTTCTGGTCGATACAGCGTACACCGAAGACTTGTCACCCGGTCAGCTTTGTTGCAGGCGTATTCATAGAACGTATTCCGGAGGCCTTCCCCATGCCAGCTGCTATTTGTAGGCGGAGGTTGTAATAATTTGCGGCCCTTTCTATTTGCCTTGTCGTAACGCTGCTGTAACTCTTCTAGCCGTTTGTTGAGAAAGACGATCTGCTCACAGGCTCTCTGAAAGGATGATTCTGCTTTTTCAAGACCAGCATACAATTTGGCGTGGTTCTCCATGTCAGAAATTTTGTTCTGGACAATTGGTTGACTTTTCTGTATTGCAAAATGATTGCGATATGATTAAACCCGGCCGTCACGGTTTATATAGCCTGGAATAAAAACTGACTTGTGGCAGATGAGTGATCGCTGACGCGACTTTTTTCAAAACTGATGAGTCGGAAACCTCAACAGTGTGACAAGTATATGCCTAGCTTATGTTCGGACAGCATTGAGACAGTCTACGCCTTAGCCCCTGGACATAATGACGAGATGATTGTAATCATTAACTTGTGAACATGAGACAAAGGGCTAATCACGATCTGATTATTGTGAGTGGCAGAGGAGAATCATTAAACAAATAATTTACAATTCTATCAAATGGCACTTTATTAGGTTAGTTTATACTGTGGCAAATCGCCCTGACATATTATTTTGAGAAATCATATGGATGCTATGTTCTTTGCTACAATTTCTCACTTTTTTGCATCATTTCGCACTATATGTGCGGATACTCTATAACGACACGACCGAAACTACGAATTTTCTGTAATAAGCACAAATACGCTTTCGGTTTGTAAAAGACTACAATATGCCTGCATCCGAAGCACACGTTTTCAAGTATAATTGCGCAATTTGCTTCACGGTTTCCCAAAAGTGCACTTGCGGAAGATACATTTATATAGGCTTCCGGTCTGTGCAGTTGCGCATAAACCGCGAACTTGCGGTGGATACACTTTATATATGACTCTACCGGTCTGTGCAGTTCCGCATAAAAAATCGAATATGATAAGTTATCACATAATTACCCACCAAGTTATTTCATATTTATTAAATGCACGACAAATAAAGCTATTGGCCCGATCTATCTCAAAAGAAAATATCACCCAATCAAGACTGTCTCAAATTTTGCGCTCCGTGACTGCATCTTCTATACACAAGTCGCTCTGAAAGTTACGTAGAATTTGGAAGATTTGCGATATCTGTCTTGCATGTGCATTAAGTCTATATGACGTAGAATTATTACCACTATCGTTTCTCTCGATTTCCATGGTTGTTTTGATAACTGCTCAAGCTTTATTTATTTCCTTTTTCCGTGAATGAATGAGTGAGTGTGGTAGATTAAAATAATGTATAACGAGATCGGAAAGCCGTTCGGCATGGGCAATTTATGTATAAATGCTATATATTAATTGTGTGCTTAGTTTGAAGTCCTCTTTCGGGAGAAAGTGAGTGGCTCTGAAAAGAGCCTTTTGTTATCTTTCAAAATCATAAGATTTCATTGATCAGACATTTTCCTCGTCCATTTCCATTTCCTCAAGCATGTCATCCACAGCTTCTGGTCGATACAGCGTACACCGAAGACTTGTCACCCGGTCAGCTTTGTTGCAGGCGTATTCATAGAACGTATTCCGGAGGCCTTCCCCATGCCAGCTGCTATTTATAGGCGGAGGTTGTAATAATTTGCGGCCCTTTCTATTTGCCTTGTCGTAACGCTGCTGTAACTCGTCTAGCCGATTGTTGAGAAAGACGATCTGCTCACAGGCTCTCTGAAAGGATGATTCTGCTTTTTCAAGACCAGCATACAATTTGGCGTGGTTCTCCATGTCAGGAATTTTGTTCTGGACAATTAGTTGACTTTTCTGTATTGCAAAATGATTGCGATATGATTAAACACGGCCGTCACGGTTTATATAGCCTGGAATCAAAACTGACTTGTGGCAGATGAGTGACTGCTGACACGACTTTTTTCAAAACTGATGAGTCGGAAACCTCAACAGTGTGACAAGTGTATGCCTAGCTTATGTTCGGACAGCATTGAGACAGTCTACGCCTTAGCCCCTGGACATAATGACGAGATGATTGTAATCATTAACTTGTGATCATGAGACAAAGGGCTAATCACGATCTGATTCTTGTGAGCGACAGACGAGAATCATTAAACAAATAATTTATAATTCTATCAAATGGCACTTTATTAGGTTGGTTTATACTGTGACAAATCACCCTGACATATTATTTTGAGAAATCGTATGGATGCTATGTTCTTTGCTACAATTTCGCGCTTTTTTTGCATCATTTCCCACTATATGTGCGGATACTCTATAACAACACGACCGAAACTACGAATTTTCTGTAATAAGCACAAATACGCCTTCGGTTTGTAGAAGACTACAATATGCCTGCATCCGAAGTACACTTTTTCAAGTATAATTGCGCAATTTGCTTCACGGTTTCCCAAAAATGCACTTGCGGAAGATACATTTATATAGGCTTCCGGTCTGTGCAGTTGCGCATAAACCGCGAACTTGCGGTGGATACACTTTATATATGACTCTACCGGTCTGTGCAGTTCCGCATAAAAAATCGAATATGATAAGTTATCACATAATTACCCAGCAAGTTATTTCATATTTATTAAATGCACGACAAATAAATCTATTGGCCCGATCTATCTCAAAAGAAAATATCACCCAATCAAGACTGTCTCAAACTTTGCGCTCCGTGACTGCATCTTCTATACACAAGTCGCTCTGAAAGTTACGTAGAATTTGGAAGATTTGCGATATCTGTCTTGCATGTGCATTAAGTCTATATGACGTAGAATTATTACCACTATCGTTTCTCTCGATTTCCATGGTTGTTTTGATAACTGCTCAAGCTTTATTTATTTCCTCTTTCCGTGAATGAATGAGTGAGTGTGGTAGATTAAAATAATGTATAACGAGATCGGAAAGCCGTTCAGCATGGGCAATTTATGTATAAATGCTATATATTAATTGTGTGCTTAGTTTGAAGTCCTCTTTCGGGAGAAAGTGAGTGGCTATGAAAAGAGCCTTTTGTTTTCTTTCAAAATCATAAGATTTCATTGATCAGACATTTTCCTCGTCCATTTCCATTTCCTCAAGCATGTCATCCACAGCTTCTGGTCGATACAGCGTACACCGAAGACTTGTCACCCGGTCAGCTTTGTTGCAGGCGTATTCATAGAACGTATTCCGGAGGCCTTCCCCATGCCAGCTGCTATTTATAGGCGGAGGTTGTAATAATTTGCGGCCCTTTCTATTTGCCTTGTCGTAACGCTGCTGTAACTCGTCTAGCCGATTGTTGAGAAAGACGATCTGCTCACAGGCTCTCTGAAAGGATGATTCTGCTTTTTCAAGACCAGCATACAATTTGGCGTGGTTCTCCATGTCAGAAATTTTGTTCTGGACAATTGGTTGACTTTTCTGTATTGCAAAATGATTGCGATATGATTAAACACGGCCGTCACGGTTTATATAGCCTGGAATCAAACTGACTTGTGGCAGATGAGTGACTGCTGACACGACTTTTTTCAAAACTGATGAGTCGGAAACCTCAACAGTGTGACAAGTGTATGCCTAGCTTATGTTCGGACAGCATTGAGACAGTCTACGCCTTAGCCCCTGGACATAATGACGAGATGATTGTAATCATTAACTTGTGATCATGAGACAAAGGGCTAATCACGATCTGATTCTTGTGAGTGACAGAGCAGAATCATTAAACAAATAATTTACAATTCTATCAAATGGCACTTTATTAGGTTGGTTTATACTGTGACAAATCGCCCTGACATATTATTATGAGAAATCGTATGGATGCTATGTTCTTTGCTACAATTTCGCGCTTTTTTTGCATCATTTCCCACTATATGTGCGGATACTCTATAACAACACGACCGAAACTACGAATTTTCTGTAATAAGCACAAATACGCTTTCGGTTTGTAAAAGACTACAATATGCCTGCATCCGAATCACACGTTTTCAAGTATAATTGCGCAATTTGCTTCACGGTTTCCCAAAAGTGCACTTGCGGAAGATACATTTATATAGGCTTCCGGTCTGTGCAGTTGCGCATAAACCGCGAACTTGCGGTGGATACACTTTATATATGACTCTACCGGTCTGTTCAGTTCCGCATAAAAAATCGAATATGATAAGATATCACATAATTACCCAGCAAGTTATTTCATATTTATTAAATGCACGACAAATAAATCTATTGGCCCGATCTATCTCAAAAGAAAATATCACCCAATCAAGACTGTCTCAAACTTTGCGCTCCGTGACTGCATCTTCTATACACAAGTCGCTCTGAAAGTGACGTAGAATTTGGAAGATTTGCGATATCTGTCTTGCATGTGCATTAAGTCTATATGACGTAGAATTATTACCACTATCGTCTCTCTCGATTTCCATGGTTGTTTTGATAACTGCTCAAGCTTTATTTATTTCCTCTTTCCGTGAATGAATGAGTGAGTGTGGTAGATTAAAATAATGTATAACGAGATCGGAAAGCCGTTCAGCATGGGCAATTTATGTATAAATGCTATATATTAATTGTGTGCTTAGTTTGAAGTCCTCTTTCGGGAGAAAGTCAGTGGCTCTGAAAAGAGCCTTTTGTTTTCTTTCAAAATCATAAGATTTCATTGATCAGACATTTTCCTCGTCCATTTCCATTTCCTCAAGCATGTCATCCACAGCTTCTGGTCGATACAGCGTACACCGAAGACTTGTCACCCGGTCAGCTTTGTTGCAGGCGTATTCATAGAACGTATTCCGGAGGCCTTCCCCATGCCAGCTGCTTTTTGTAGGCGGAGTTTGTAATAATTTGCGGCCCTTTCTATTTGCCTTGTCGTAACGCTGCTGTAACTCGTCTAGCCGATTGTTGAGAAAGACGATCTGCTCACAGGCTCTCTGAAAGGATGATTCTGCTTTTTCAAGACCAGCATACAATTTGGCGTGGTTCTCCATGTCAGAAATTTTGTTCTGGACAATTGGTTGACTTTCCTGTATTGCAAAATCATTGCGATATGATTAAACCCGGCCGTCACGGTTTATATAGCCTGGAATCAAAACTGACTTGTGGCAGATGAGTGACTGCTGACACGACTTTTTTCAAAACTGATGAGTCGGAAACCTCAACAGTGTGACAAGTATGTTCGGACAGCATTGAGACAGTCTACGCCTTAGCCCCTGGACATAATGACGAGATGATTGTAATCATTAACTTGTGAACATGAGACAAAGGGCTAATCACGATCTGATTATTGTGAGTGGCAGAGGAGAATCATTAAACAAATAATTTACAATTCTATCAAATGGCACTTTATTAGGTTGGTTTATACTGTGGCAAATCGCCCTGACATATTATTTTGAGAAATCGTATGGATGCTATGTTCTTTGCTACAATTGCCGTTTTTTGCATCATTTCACTATATGTGCGGATACTCTATAACAACACGACCGAAACTACGAATTTTCTGTAATAAGCACAAATACGCTTTCGGTTTGTAAAAGACTACAATATGCCTGCATCCGAAGCACACGTTTTCAAGTATAATTGCGCAATTTGCTTCACGGTTTCCCAAAAGTGCACTTGCGGAAGATACATTTATATAGGCTTCCGGTCTGTGCAGTTGCGCATAAACCGCGAACTTGCGGTGGATACACTTTATATATGACTCTACCGGTCTGTGCAGTTCCGCATAAAAAATCGAATATGATAAGTTATCACATAATTACCCACCAAGTTATTTCATATTTATTAAATGCACGACAAATAAAGCTATTGGCCCGATCTATCTCAAAAGAAAATATCACCCAATCAAGACTCTCTCAAACTTTGCGCTCCGTGACTGCACCTTCTAAACACAAGTCGCTCTGAAAGTTACGTAGAATTTGGAAGATTTGCGATATCTGTCTTGCATGTGCATTAAGTCTATATGACGTAGAATTATTACCACTATCGGTTATCTCGGTTTCCATGGTTGTTTTGATAACTGCTCAAGCTTTATTTATTTCCTCTTTCCGTGAATGAATGAGTGAGTGTGGTAGATTAAAATAATGTATAACGAGATCGGAAAGCCGTTCGGCATTGGCAATTTATGTATAAATGCTATATATTAATTGTGTGCTTAGTTTGAAGTCCTCTTTCGGGAGAAAGTGAGTGGCTCTGAAAAGAGCCTTTTATTTTCTTTCAAAATCATAAGATTTCATTGATCAGACATTTTCCTCGTCCATTTCCATTTCCTCAAGCATGTCATCCACAGCTTCTGGTCGATACAGCGTACACCGAAGACTTGTCACCCGGTCAGCTTTGTTGCAGGAGTATTCATAGAACGTATTCCGGAGGCCTTCCCCAGCTGCTATTTGTAGGCGGAGGTTGTAATAATTTGCGGCCCTTTCTATTTGCCTTGTCGTAACGCTGCTGTAACTCTTCTAGCCGTTTGTTGAGAAAGACGATCTGCTCACAGGCTCTCTGAAAGGATGATTCTGCTTTTTCAAGACCAGCATACAATTTGGCGTGGTTCTCCATGTCAGAAATTTTGTTCTGGACAATTGGTTGACTTTTCTGTATTGCAAAATCATTGCGATATGATTAAACACGGCCGTCACGGTTTATATAGCCTGGAATCAAAACTGACTTGTGGCAGATGAGTGACTGCTGACACGACTTTTTCAAAACTGATGAGTCGGAAACCTCAACAGTGTGACAAGTATATGCCTAGCTTATGTTCGGACAGCATTGAGACAGTCTACGCCTTAGCCCCTGGACATAATGACGAGATGATTGTAATCATTAACTTGTGATCATGAGACAAAGGGCTAATCACGATCTGATTATTGTGAGTGACAGAGGAGAATCATTAAACAAATAATTTACAATTCTATCAAATGGCACTTTATTAGGTTGGTTTATACTGTGACAAATCGCCCTGACATATTATTTTGAGAAATCGTATGGATGCTATGTTCTTTGCTACAATTTCCCGCTTTTTTTGCATCATTTCCCACTATATGTGCGGATACTCTATAACAACACGACCGAAACTACGAATTTTCTGTAATAAGCACAAATACGCTTTCGGTTTGTAAAAGACTACAATATGCCTGCATCCGAAGCGCACGTTTTCAAGTATAATTGCGCAATTTGCTTCACGGTTTCCCAAAAGTGCACTTGCGGAAGATACATTTATATAGGCTTCCAGTCTGTGCAGTTGCGCATAAACCGCGAACTTGCGGTGGATACACTTTATATATGACTCTACCGGTCTGTGCAGTTCCGCATAAAAAATCGAATATGATAAGATATCACATAATTACCCAGCAAGTTATTTCATATTTATTAAATGCACGACAAATAAATCTATTGGCCCGATCTATCTCAAAAGAAAATATCACCCAATCAAGACTGTCTCAAACTTTGCGCTCCGTGACTGCATCTTCTATACACAAGTCGCTCTGAAAGTTACGTAGCATTTGGAAGATTTGCGATATCTGTCTTGCATGTGCATTAAGTCTATATGACGTAGAATTATTACCACTATCGTTTCTCTCGATTTCCATGGTTGTTTTGATAACTGCTCAAGCTTTATTTATTTCCTCTTTCCGTGAATGAATGAGTGAGTGTGGTAGATTAAAATAATGTCTAACGAGATCGGAAAGCCGTTCAGCATGGGCAATTTATGTATAAATGCTATATATTAATTGTGTGCTTAGTTTGAAGTCCTCTTTCGGGAGAAAGTCAGTGGCTCTGAAAAGAGCCTTTTGTTTTCTTTCAAAGTCACTTAAGATTCAAGTGATCAGACCATTTTCCTCGTCCATTTCATTTCCTCCCCGAAGCATGTCATCCGCAGCTCACCTGATTGATGCAAAATGCACAAGAAGACACCACATATCACCCGGAGTCGGCTTACATTGCAGGGTATTCATAAGAGCCATGTTCGAGAGGCCTTCATAGCTGCTATTGAGGCGGAGGTTGTAATAGTGCGGCCCGCGCCATTTGCCTTGTCCCGTAGCTTGCTGCTTCCTTCCCGCTCTTCTAGCCGTTTAATTTGAGAAGACGATCTGCTCACAAAGGCTCTCCTGAAAGGTTGATTGCCTTTCAGGACCAGCACACAATTTGTGGTTTCTCCGTATCGAAATTTTTGTTCTGGACAATTGGTTGAGCTTTCTGTACTTTCCTGTATTGCAAAATCATTGCGATATGATTAAACCCGGCCGTCACGGTTTATATAGCCTGGAATCAAAACTGACTTGTGGCAGATGAGTGACTGCTGACACGACTTTTTTCAAAACTGATGAGTCGGAAACCTCAACAGTGTGACAAGTATATGCCTAGCTTATGTTCGGACAGCATTGAGACAGTCTACGCCTTAGCCCCTGGACATAATGACGAGATGATTGTAATCATTAACTTGTGATCATGAGACAAAGGCCTAATCACGATCTGATTATTGTGAGTGGCAGAGGAGAATCATTAAACAAATAATTTACAATTCTATCAAATGGCACTTTACTAGGTTGGTTTATACTGTGGCAAATCGCCCTGACATATTATTTTGAGAAATCGTATGGATGCTATGTTCTTTGCTACAATTTGCCGATTTTTTGCATCATTTCCCACTATATGTGCGGATACTCTATAACAACACGACCGAAACTACGAATTTTCTGTAATAAGCACAAATACGCTTTCGGTTTGTAAAAGACTACAATATGCCTGCATCCGAAGCACACGTTTTCAAGCATAATTGCGCAATTTGCTTCACGGTTTCCCAAAAGTGCACTTGCGGAAGATACATTTATATAGGCTTCCGGTCTGTGCAGTTGCGCATAAACCGCGAACTTGCGGTGGATACACTTTATATATGACTCTACCGGTCTGTGCAGTTCCGCATAAAAAAACGAATATGATAAGTTATCACATAATTACCCAGCAAGTTATTTCATATTTATTAAATGCACGACAAATAAATCTATTGGCCCGATCTATCTCAAAAGAAAATATCACCCAATCAAGACTGTCTCAAACTTTGCGCTCCGTGACTGCATCTTCTATACACAAGTCGCTCTGAAAGTTACGTAGAATTTGGAAGATTTGCGATATCTGTCTTGCATGTGCATTAAGTCTATATGACGTAGAATTATTACCACTATCGTTTCTCTCGGTTTCCATGGTGTTTTGATAACTGCTCAAGCTTTATTTCTTTCCTCTTTCCGTGAATGAATGAGTGAGTGTGGTAGATTAAAATAATGTATAACGAGATCGGAAAGCCGTTCGGCATGGGCAATTTATGTATAAATGCTATATATTAATTGTGTGCTTAGTTTGAAGTCCTCTTTCGGGAGAAAGTGAGTGGCTCTGAAAAGAGCCTTTTGTTTTCTTTCAAAATCATAAGATTTCATTGATCAGACATTTTCCTCGTCCATTTTCATTTCCTCAAGCATGTCATCCACAGCTTCTGGTCGATACAGCGTACACCGAAGACTTGTCACCCGGTCAGCTTTGTTGCAGGAGTATTCATAGAACGTATTCCGGAGGCCTTCCCCAGCTGCTATTTGTAGGCGGAGGTTGTAATAATTTGCGGCCCTTTCTATTTGCCTTGTCGTAACGCTGCTGTAACTCTTCTAGCCGTTTGTTGAGAAAGACGATCTGCTCACAGGCTCTATGAAAGGATGATTCTGCTTTTTCAAGACCAGCATACAATTTGGCGTGGTTCTCCATGTCAGAAATTTTGTTCTGGACAATTGGTTGACTTTTCTGTATTGCAAAATGATTGCGATATGATTAATTGATTGAAATTGTAGTTTAAGGGCTGCTTCCCATTCGGATTTCGCGTCCCATCAACTCAATGTTTTATTTGAATTTCGCGGTACATTTCTTTGTTTTTTTTAATATCTTTTCCAGGGCTAAGTATATAAATAAATAAATGAATAAATAGATAAATGAATAAATAAATAATAAATAACAATGAAAGATTAGTAGGAGATATAAATAGAAGTAAATAAGAATCGCTATATACAAGTTCGTAAGTCTCTTTCGTTTTTTTTGGTTAAGTTATACTAGTCAATATGAGTTCACTGTAGGTCTATTCGCGTGGATGATTCCTTTGTCTTGGTACCCCTTTGTACGCACAAAGCCGTCCAGAAAAAACTGGGAGAACCATGGGCGTCTTCAGGATTTTTCGAATCGACTTCCCTAACGACGCCCTTGGGAACAGGGTGGGCTCTTCCAGAAATCTGTGCCTGTAACAATTGCTTGGAGTGTGTATTGGGGCACAGGACGGCAGGTCTACGTCCTATATTGTATGAAAGTCAAAGGATGATATTCTGTGTTGAGGCGTCAGTTCGGTGTCATCTATGGGGTAGCGTGTCGGTGTGGTTTAGGATTTGGTATTCTGGTTGCTCAGTTCGGTGGGGTAGCGTGTCTGGCGTAGTACAGAGTCGAGATCTTCATCATGTTCATCTCCATTTGGTGCTGTTTTCTAATAGTTGTCGTCATCGGTGTTCTGTTTCATGGCTGGTCTTACTCGTATGTGGTCTTCAGTGTGCTGTGCCTGTATTACAAAGAATAGAAGAGTTTGTAGTTTCTTCTTTTCTGGCGTTATTTTTTTTGCCACCGACTGGTACTATCGTGATCTAAGTCACACATGATCAATAGCAACAAATAATTAGGTACTAAATATTATAAATAAAAATGTTATTATAATTAAAGCCGATTGTGAATGTTTGATATAACCTCCAGTCTTCTGCCCCTGCTAGAAAACCGGACGGTTAACATTCGTTAACGAGGGTTGGAAATAAGGGAACACAATTTGGTCGGAGCTCATTATTAGGAGCTTTTAATTTGTTCAGTGAATTTGTCTATGTTATTGCTATGGCATTTTGATTGGTTAGTGCCCAAATTTGATCAGTCATTTCTGATCACTGACCCTTATTTCCGCCCCTGTAAAATAGTTTTGACTAAGCGTCCTACATTTATTTAAATTTGGTCCTAGGTTTCTTGGTTTAACCATATAGTATTAAATGGTAGAGTGATAGTCAGTCGATTTGATGTAAGCTAGTAAGGTGGAGTATACTTTGTTTATAAGAGGTGGTTTAGGATTTAATATAGAAGCCAACGACAGAGGGACATTTAAGTTTTTGAGTTCGTTTTCCAGTGTGCGGCGATAGAGGTCATGTTTTGGACATTTGAGTATAAAATGTTCTATCGTTTCTTCTTCGTTATTGCATGAGGTGCATAGTGGTGATGTGTGTTTTATTAGCTTAGAGAGGTGTGATTTTAGTCCTGTTTTGCCTAGTCTTAATCTTGTGATGATAAGGTCGTCACGTTTACTGTCTAGCTGGAATCCACAACTCCTTCTTTTCCCCTTATCTAGAATACTATGTAGCCATCTACCTCGGTTTTCTTCGTTCCATTCCTTCTCCCATTTACTATCTATTCTGGTTTTAATGATAGAATTCAGTTCTTGGGTTCCTAGTCCTATATGGACGTCAGGTGCAGTTTTGGTGAGGCTGTCTTTGGCTGTCCTATCGGCGGCTTCATTTCCCCTAACGTCCACGTGGGCGGGAATCCAAGCTAAAATGGCGTCAATGTCATTGTCTCGTATTTGTGTACATAACATTTCTATTTCGTGCATGAGGTCAGGTCTGCTGTCGGATTTGGAGATCTCTATAGATACCAGTCCACTTAAGGAATCGCTAAGAATAACGGTGGAAACCGGTCGGTTCTGAAGAACCCATTCGAGGGCCTTGATTATGGCGACTAATTCAGTGGTGTATACAGACATATTGTCTGGTAGTTTGAAACCTTCGTGAATGTCAAGTTCTGGTATAACGAATGCAGAACCTGTATTGTGACTTGTGTTTTTGGAGCCGTCTGTATATATTTTCAAGCGATTTTTCCAATGTGTGTCAATATATTCGAGGGCAGTGACCCGTATATGCTCTGGGTTGTCCTGTTTGGTGATGTAGCTATGTATATTCGTGTCCACGTGTGGTGTGATTAGTTGCCATGGTGGTCTATTGACCTTGTCAGTGTCAGAGATACAAGAGATAGGAATGTCGTGTTCTCGGAATAATCGTTCTATCGTGTAACCGAGTGGTGACGAGTCTTTTCCCCATTTCGTTTTTAGGAATTCGTATTCGGTTTTTGGGCCAAAAATTTTGTGGCATGGGTGGTTTTCGCCCTTGGCTATTGTTTTCCCTGCATATTTTCACATGGAGAACCACGCCAAATTGTATGCTGGTCTTGAAAAAGCAGAATCATCCTTTCAGAGAGCCTGTGAGCAGATCGTCTTTCTCAACAAACGGCTAGAAGAGTTACAGCAGCGTTACGACAAGGCAAATAGAAAGGGCCGCAAATTATTACAACCTCCGCCTACAAATAGCAGCTGGGGAAGGCCTCCGGAATACGTTCTATGAATACTCCTGCAACAAAGCTGACCGGGTGACAAGTCTTCGGTGTACGCTGTATCGACCAGAAGCTGTGGATGACATGCTTGAGGAAATGGAAATGGACGAGGAAAATGTCTGATCAATGAAATCTTATGATTTTGAAAGAAAACAAAAGGCTCTTTTCAGAGCCACTCACTTTCTCCTGAAAGAGGACTTCAAACTAAGCACACAATTAATATATAGCATTTATACATAAATTGCCCATGCCGAACGGCTTTCCGATCTCGTTATACATTATTTTAATCTACCACACTCACTCATTCATTCACGGAAAGAGGAAATAAATAAAGCTTGAGCAGTTATCAAAACAACCATGGAAACCGAGAGAAACGATAGTGGTAATAATTCTACGTCATATAGACTTAATGCACATGCAAGACAGATATCGCAAATCTTCCAAATTCTACGTAACTTTCAGAGCGACTTGTGTATAGAAGATGCAGTCACGGAGCGCAAAGTTTGAGACAGTCTTGATTGGGTGATATTTTCTTTTGAGATAGATCGGGCCAATAGCTTTATTTGTCGTGCATTTAATAAATATGAAATAACTTGGTGGGTAATTATGTGATAACTTATCATATTCGATTTTTTATGCGGAACTGCACAGACCGGTAGAGTCATATATAAAGTGTATCCACCGCAAGTTCGCGGTTTATGCGCAACTGCACAGACCGGAAGCCTATATAAATGTATCTTCCGCAAGTGCACTTTTGGGAAACCGTGAAGCAAATTGCGCAATTATACTTGAAAACGTGTGCTTCGGATGCAGGCATATTGTAGTCTTTACAAACCGAAAGCGTATTTGTGCTTATTACAGAAAATTCGTAGTTTCGGTCGTGTTGTTGTAGAGTATCCGCACATATAGTGGGAAATGATGCAAAAAATCGGCAAATTGTAGCAAAGAACATAGCATCCATACGATTTCTCAAAATAATATGTCAGGGCGATTTGCCACAGTATAAACCAACCTAATAAAGTGCCATTTGATAGAATTGTAAATTATTTGTTTAAGGATTCTCCTCTGCCACTCACAATAATCAGATCGTGATTAGCCCTTTGTCTCATGATCACAAGTTAATGATTACAATCATCTCGTCATTATGTCCAGGGGCTAAGGCGTAGACTGTCTCAATGCTGTCCGAACATAAGCTAGGCATATACTTGTCACACTGTTGAGGTTTCCGACTCATCAGTTTTGAAAAAAGTCGTGTCAGCAGTCACTCATCTGCCACAAGTCAGTTTTGATTCCAGGCTATATAAACCGTGACGGCCGGGTTTAATCATATCGCAATGATTTTGCAATACAGGAAAGTCAACCAATTGTCCAGAACAAAATTTCTGACATGGAGAACCACGCCAAATTGTATGCTGGTCTTGAAAAAGCAGAATCATCCTTTCAGAGAGCCTGTGAGCAGATCGTCTTTCTCAACAAACGGCTAGAAGAGTTACAGCAGCGTTACGACAAGGCAAATAGAAAGGGCCGCAAATTATTACAACCTCCGCCTACAAATAGCAGCTGGCATGGGGAAGGCCTCCGGAATACGTTCTATGAATACGCCTGCAACAAAGCTGACCGGGTGACAAGTCTTCGGTGTACGCTGTATCGACCAGAAGCTGTGGATGACATGCTTGAGGAAATGGAAATGGACGAGGAAAATGTCTGATCAATGAAATCTCCTGATTTTGAAAGAAAACAAAAGGCTCTTTTCAGAGCCACTGACTTTCTCCCGAAAGAGGACTTCAAACTAACCACACAATTAATATATAGCATTTATACATAAATTGCCCATGCCGAACGGCTTTCCGATCTCGTTATACATTATTTTAATCTACCACACTCACTCATTCATTCACGGAAAGAGGAAATAAATAAAGCTTGAGCAGTTATCAAAACAACCATGGAAACCGAGAGAAACGATAGTGGTAATAATTCTACGTCATATAGACTTAATGCACATGCAAGACAGATATCGCAAATCTTCCAAATTCTACGTAACTTTCAGAGCGACTTGTGTATAGAAGATGCAGTCACGGAGCGCAAAGTTTGAGACAGTCTTGATTGGGTGATATTTTCTTTTGAGATAGATCGGGCCAATAGATTTATTTGTCGTGCATGTAATAAATATGAAATAGCTTGCAGGGTAATTATAAGATAACTTATCATATTCGATTTTTTATGCGGAACTTCCCAGACCGGTAGAGTCATATATAAAGTGTATCCACCGCAAGTTCGCGGTTTATGCGCAACTGCACAGACCGGAAGCCTATATAAATGTATCTTCTGCAAGTGCACTTTTGGGAAACCGTGAAGCAAATTGCGCAATTATACTTGAAAAAGTGTACTTCGGATGCAGGCATATTGTAGTCTTCTACAAACCGAAGGCGTATTTGTGCTTATTACAGAAAATTCGTAGTTTCGGTCGTGTTGTTATAGAGTATCCGCACATATAGTGGGAAATGATGCAAAAAAAGCGCGAAATTGTAGCAAAGAACATAGCAGCCAGACGATTTCTCAAAATAATATGTCAGGGCGATTTGCCACAGTATAAACCAACCTAATAAAGTGCCATTTGATAGAATTGTAAATTATTTGTTTAATGATTCTCCTCTGTCACTCACAATAATCAGATCGTGATTAGCCCTTTGTCTCATGATCACAAGTTAATGATTACAATCATCTCGTCATTATGTCCAGGAGCTAAGGCGTAGACTGTCTCAATGCTGTCCGAACATAAGCTAGGCATATACTTGTCACACTATTGAGGTTTCCGACTCATCAGTTTTGAAAAAAAGTCGTGTCAGCAGTCACTCATCTGCCACAAGTCAGTTTTGATTCCAGGCTATATAAACCGTGACGGCCGTGTCTAATCATATCGCAATGATTTTGCAATACAGAAAAGTCAACCAATTGTCCAGAACAAAAAAATCCTGACATGGAGAACCACGCCAAATTGTATGCTGGTCTTGAAAAAGCAGAATCATCCTTTCAGAGAGCCTGTGAGCAGATCGTCTTTCTCAACAAACGGCTAGAAGAGTTACAGCAGCGTTACGACAAGGCAAATAGAAAGGGCCGCAAATTATTACAACCTCCGCCTACAAATAGCAGCTGGGGAAGGCCTCCGGAATACGTTCTATGAATACTCCTGCAACAAAGCTGACCGGGTGACAAGTCTTCGGTGTACGCTGTATCGACCAGAAGCTGTGGATGACATGCTTGAGGAAATGGAAATGGACGAGGACAATGTCTGATCAATGAAATCTTATGATTTTGAAAGAAAACAAAAGGCTCTTTTCAGAGCCACTCACTTTCTCCCGAAAGAGGACTTCAAACTAAGCACACAATTAATATATAGCATTTATACATAAATTGCCCATGCCGAACGGCTTTCCGATCTCGTTTTACATTATTTTAATCTACCACACTCACTCATTCATTCACGGAAAGAGGAAATAAATAAAGCTTGAGCAGTTATCAAAACAACCATGGAAACCGAGAGAAACGATAGTGGTAATAATTCTACGTCATATAGACTTAATGCACATGCAAGACAGATATCGCAAATCTTCCAAATTCTACGTAACTTTCAGAGCGACTTGTGTATAGAAGATGCAGTCACGGAGCGCAAAGTTTGAGACAGTCTTGATTGGGTGATATTTTCTTTTGAGATAGATCGGGCCAATAGATTTATTTGTCGTGCATTTAATAAATATGAAATAACTTGCTGGGTAATTATGTGATAACTTATCATATTCGATTTTTTATGCGGAACTGCACAGACCAGTAGAGTCATATATAAAGTGTATCCACCGCAAGTTCGCGGTTTATGCGCAACTGCACAGACCGGAAGCCTATATAAATGTATCTTCCGCAAGTGCACTTTTGGGAAACCGTGAAGCAAATTGCGCAATTATACTTGAAAACGTGTGCTTCGGATGCAGGCATATTGTAGTCTTTTACAAACCGAAAGCGTATTTGTGCTTATTACAGAAAATTCGTAGTTTCGGTCGTGTTGTTATAGAGTATCCGCACATATAGTGGGAAATGATGCAAAAAAGCGGGAAATTGTAGCAAAGAACATAGCATCCGTACGATTTCTCAAAATAATATGTCAGGGCGATTTGCCACAGTATAAACCAACCTAATAAAGTGCCATTTGATAGAATTGTAAATTATTTGTTTAATGATTCTCCTCTGCCACTCACAATAATCAGATCGTGATTAGCCCTTTGTCTCATGATCACAAGTTAATGATTACAATCATCTCGTCATTATGTCCAGGGGCTAAGGTGTAGACTGTCTCAATGCTGTCCTAACATAAGCTAGGCATATACTTGTCACACTGTTGAGGTTTCCGACTCATCAGTTTTGAAAAAAGTCGTGTCAGCAGTCACTCATTTGCCACAAGTCAGTTTTGATTCCAGGCTATATAAACCGTGACGGCCGTGTTTAATCATATCGCAATCATTTTGCAATACAGAAAAGTCAACCAATTGTCCAGAACAAAATTTCTGACATGGAGAACCACGCCAAATTGTACGCTGGTCTTGAAAAAGCAGAATCATCCTTTCAGAGAGCCTGTGAGCAGATCGTCTTTCTCAACAAACGGCTAGAAGAGTTACAGCAGCGTTACGACAAGGCAAATAGAAAGGGCCGCAAATTATTACAACCTCCGCCTACAAATGGCAGCTGGCATGGGGAAGGCCTCCGGAATACGTTCTATGAATACGCCTGCAACAAAGCTGACCGGGTGACAAGTCTTCGGTGTACGCTGTATCGACCAGAAGCTGTGGATGACATGCTTGAGGAAATGGAAATGGACGAGAAAAATGTCTGATCAATGAAATTTTATGATTTTGAAAGGAAACAAACGGCTCTTTTCAGAGCCACTCACTTTCTCCCGAAATAGGACTTCAAACTAAGCACACAATTAGTATATAGCATTTATACATAAATTGCCCGTGCTGAACGGCTTTCCAATCTCATTATACATTATTTTAATCTACCACACTCACTCATTCATTCACGGAAAGAGGAAAGAAATAAAGCTTGAGCAGTTATCAAAACAACCATGGAAACCGAGAGAAACGATAGTGGTAATAATTCTACGTCATATAGACTTAATGCACATGCAAGACAGATATCGCAAATCTTCCAAATTCTACGTAACTTTCAGAGCGACTTGTGTATAGAAGATGCAGTCACGGAGCGCAAAGTTTGAGATATTCT
Organism: Hanleya hanleyi; assembly: GCA_036873755.1. Lineage (NCBI taxonomy): Eukaryota > Metazoa > Mollusca > Polyplacophora > Lepidopleurida > Hanleyidae > Hanleya > Hanleya hanleyi. The sequence continues at coordinate 110,783 of JAVTVY010025633.1, forward strand.
TGATTGGGTGATATTTTCTTTTGAGATAGATCGGGCCAATAGATTTATTTGTCGTGCATTTAAAAAATATGAAATAACTTGCTGGGTAATTATGTGATAACTTATCACATTCGATTTTTTATGCGGAACTGCACAGACCGGTAGAGTCATATATAAAGTGTATCCACCTCAGGTTCGCGGTTTATGCGCAACTGCACAGACCGGAAGCCTATATAAATGTATCTTCCGCAAGTGCACTTTTGGGAAACCGAGAAGCAAATTGCGCAATTATACTTGAAAAAGTGTGCTTCGGATGCAGGCATATTGTAGTCTTTTACAAACCGAAAGCGTATTTGTGCTTATTACAGAAAATTCGTAGTTTTGGTAGTGTTGTTATAGAGTATCCGCACATATAGTGGGAAATGATGCAAAAAAAGCGCGAAATTGTAGCAAAGAACATAGCATCCATACGATTTCTCAAAATAATATGTCAGGGCGATTTGCCACAGTATAAACAAACCTAATAAAGTGCCATTTGATAGAATTGTAAATTATTTGTTTAATGATTCTCCTCTGTCACTCACAACAATCAGATCGTGATTAGCCCTTTGTCTCATGATCACAAGTTAATGATTACAATCATCTCGTCATTATGTCCAGGGGCTAACGCGTAGACTGTCTCAATGCTGTCCGAACATAAGCTAGGCATATACTTGTCACACTGTTGAGGTTTCCGACTCATCAGTTTTGAAAAAGTCGTGTCAGCAGTCACTCATCTGCCACAGGTCAGTTTTGATTCCAGGCTATATAAACCGTGACGGCCGTGTTTAATCATATCGCAATCATTTTGCAATACAGAA
>JAVTVY010025634.1:0-109691 GCA_036873755.1 Hanleya hanleyi
GTCCCGAGAGCTTCTCATACTTTAACGTACAGGGCGGAAGTGAGTATGAGCCCGGCAGACGTCACGCAGCGATGCACACAATATGTTTTCGGCATTTCTGATTGGTTAAAATAGACGCAAGCCCTTGTAATGGTGGCACTTATGAATCTGTCCACAGGCTTCAGGTTTTGATGTTTTGATATGAATAGATCGGCGGTAAAAAAATCGCAAAATATATTTGCTTACATTTTTTGATATGGGGGAGATAAATCTTTCGTTCAGTGTATACATTAGTCACCTGTTTTCTTCTCCTTTCAAAGGTGTTATGTTCTAGCTGTTTGTCTACCCATATCTTGTATCAAACATAGGAGGAATTTTCATTCCAACAAATTCATAATCCATGTTAATTGTGCAGAGGAAGTTCATTTTTCTGTGATTGAACAAATGGATCCTTTCAGAGTATTCACAACACCTTGTATCTAAGTTTATCCATGAATAATGTTGTCAACATCTACTTTCATGTAAGGCCAAGACAAACAATACCACTCCAACACCGGATTCGTCCTCTCAGCCAATCAGATTTCAGATCCGGGTCATAACCGGACACACCTGGACACCAGGGTATATATAGCTTGCTTTTTGTCGGGTTTACCAAGGGTAAACCCTACATTAGTATCACTCTTCAGTTTTTCTTTTTTCTTCTGCACATGTGTAGTTTTGATCTCCTGCCCGGAGACTGTTCTCATTTGATGCCCCTTACAACATTCATAAACATGAAGCTGCGCTATCGAAACCCCTCGGCTCTGAACCCCAGCTATTATAATGTAAGGGTGTCTCTACCAATTGATTGGCTTGTGGGAAGAAATATTTACCCCTGGTATTGTAAGTGTACTTTCTTTGAAAAAAAAAGAAAAAGTTTTCCTCCCCTTAAATTAATTTGTTTCTGGAATAAATTGAAAGAGCTGTATCGATGTCTCACTAAAACAACAGTACACATGGCTAGATAAATACAGTACATGTATACTAAATGGCACATGTATGTCATTTTCAAAACAGATTTGCAAGCATTCTTTGCATTGTCTAAGAAAATAAATCAATAAATCAGTCATCCAACCAATAAATAAATGTGATAGTATACTAACATGATATAGAAATAATATGCAAACTTAACATTGGAATTAGTGGATTTTGTTAGACAAGGGGCACACTTTCGGACACGACTCATTTTTGACAGGCATCTAGTGTCATTTTCAAAACAGATTTGCAGGCATTCTTCGCATTGTGTAAGAGAATAAATCAATAAATCAGTCATCCAATCAATAAATAAATGTGATAGTATACAAACATGATATAGAAATTATATGCAAACTTAACATAGGAATTAGTGGAGGAAGGGGCATAACTCTGCAAAATACTTTCTGACACGACTCATTTTCGATAGGCATCTAGTTCAGGTCAAGAGAAACAACTGTATCACGTTAGGATGCTGTATATGGAACGGTTCTGAAATTATCACAATAAATCATAAATGGATTTTTATTTGTAAAAAGGGGCATAACTCTGCAAAATATTGTCAGAGATGACTCCTTTTCGATAGGCTTCTGATTTACGTGAAGATAAATAGATGTAACAAGTTTGGTTGCCATGCATGAAATGGTTCTGTAGATATCGCGGTAACGGATTTTATTAGACAAGGGGCACAACTCTGCAAAATACTTTCTGACACGACTCATTTTCGATAGGCATCTAGTTCAGGTCAAGAGAAACAACTGTATCACGTTAGGATGTTGTATATGGAACAGTTCTGAAATTATCACAATAACAAATCATAAATGGATTTTTATTTGTAAAAAGGGGCACAACTCTGCAAAATATTGTCCGAGATGACTCATTTTCGATAGGCTTCTGATTTACGTGAAGATAAATAGATGCAACAAGTTTGGTTGCCATGCATGAAACGGTTCTGTAGATATCGCGGTAACGGACGGACGTACGGACGTACGTACGGACAGCCGTACATGATGACGACAATACCCCTAGGCCAAAGTTGGCCAAGGGGTAAAAAGTATCGTTCTTCTGTCTGACAGTCATAAACATATTTACAATGCACGGTAGCTTGTGCATTTAACTTGATAATGTGAACATTATCGCAGTAAAGTTGATCTTTCCAATTTCTTTTAAAATTTGCCTTTCCATTCTATTTTATCCGGTATCATTTGTTACGGCGGGAAGGGTCATTCTCCATGGTCCATTCTCCACACCCGATGTTGATCAGATCTATCGTTGTTCAGATCAGGCAGTTCGTCTTTGAGCAGTGATTGTGGTTAAGTTTATTATTTATCACAGATGAGTTCTTTTCAAAAGCTTACTTCTCTATAATGTAGACAAATTCGTAATTATCTGATAATCAAAGTTGTGCGTCAACAACCTGACTGTGTGGTGAGTGATAGCACACCGACAGGCGACAGTGACCGTCCAGTCTTCAAGAAGAATTTTTTTGCAGGAAATAAATGACGGTGGAGTTGATATATCTGGGGGTGTTAAAAGCGAAACAGTCTTGGAGCTGAAGCAATCTTGAGTTGATCTATTTTGCTGAAAACAGGAGTTGAAACAGGTATTGAAAACAGGAGTTTGAAACAGGTGTTGAAACAGGTATTGAACTGAAAGAAAAAATTTGAACCATACACAGTAAACTACTGCATATAACAAAATGGGAGTTTCTTTGGAACAGTATAGACTTTGCATCGGCAAACATAATATTATTTGCCACTCTATCATGTCTATACAAAGTAAGTTATCACAGCTTATGCTTCCAATTATCTATGCATTTCTACATTACTATATCTTAAATGCCACAGTGAATACAATTCAAGTAAACCCGACATCAGTACTTTTAAGTACTTTGATTTGCAACTAGAATCACTTTCCACATCGCCTCTGATGAGATCTAACAAGATCGAAACCGGTCAGGCCCTTTGTGTGGTATCTCTACAGCCTTTCGTATTGTGTCTCCCACATCACGTACATATCCTGTGTTCTATTTATGGACTGATTTTATGAAGAGTTGCTTGGAAATGAAAGAACTGATTTTATTACTTTTTGTGTTCTTGTCCAAAAACCAAGGCATTTTGACTTACACCTAACTGACAAACAAATGTAAGTTTATTCCATGACTGTGGTTTCCCTGACATGCCTGAGGGAGTAGTGTTAGCACATATATTCCATCAATTTAAATCAAAAGTCCTGAAAACTCCATAAAATATTTTAGGTCTGCTGCTTTTATTTAGGGTAGGTATAGGTTAAACAAAAACAGGCTATTACTTGTTTTGGCCTAAGTTAAGAGGTTAAACAATATAAAGGTATATGAGCCATTTGATACTTTTTTCATCCCTCCTGTAAAGCCCTGTGCTAGTTATACAGATAGACAATTATTCTGAGTTGATAAACTCGTCTAATAATGCTGTATTCGTGACAGTATTGATTAGTTAGCTGTAAACTGTCCCCGTTAAAGGTTTTCTCTCCACGTGTTTCTTACCTTATCAGTTTCAATTTCAGCGACCACTTCATCCTCAGCTACGAAGTCACCGACAGCTGTTTAAGGGAGAGATATAAAGGGTTCTCAACAAAAGAGGCTCGCCCCAACAATATTACAATCTACACAGAGATATACGGCTTTGTGTAGTGCTCACAATGACTCCCTGATCTGTTACAAATGAAACAGCCGTGGACGTTTTGTCAGCCCAAGTTAAAGATATGAAAATCCGATAACCATATTGTATGTAAAATCTATCAAGCAGACCATCAGACAATGCAGAAATGTTCCTGATGTGTGCAAATACCTCCAGATAAAAATTGAATTTCAAGTAAAAGGCTGTCTCTTTTGTACGAACGAACAGTAAAAAGAGAATTCAATACAACATCAAGTGCAAGCTGCACAAGTGCATAGACATTGTGTAGAGAGTTTTACAACTGCACATGTTCAAAGAAATCAATTTCTGGATGATATCTTTATCAACAGGTTATACGTGTAGAACAGGGGAGTACAGTCTAAGATATTTCGGTTCAATGTGATCAAAAGAAACAATTCATTCAAATGACAAAATAATAAATGCTACATATACTTCAGCAAAGTATATTGATGAAGCGAGGCCAATAGAGACATGCACAGATTGGGATCTTCACCACAGGTGGCACGAAACTACGTCATTGCTCATGTGATGTTATGCCGATGTGAGGAAATGAGCCATTCGTTTACATTGGAAATGTTGGATTTATTTATTCGTAGGCTTTAACCCGTTATGTATTTTGATTGCAGATGCCTAAAGTTCACCTCACATTAACATGGATTTCAAGTTCGGCTCCCAAGAATAACAGTATATGGGAAAAGAATGAGCTGTGAACTTATGTTTAAATTCCTAGTTGAGGGGGTAAATGAAGTGAAGGGATGGGGTAGGTAGGTGTGTCGCTGGAAAAGCATATATCATCAAAATATTACATCCTAAGCATGGTATCCTAATACAGATTTTCAAGAAGAAATTTTGCTGCGAATACTGTGTAAAGATTCTCCTGAAGTTGTACGTTCAAGAATCCACCTGGATTCACCTAAACACTGATGTCAAAATCGTCAAATCCCACTTTTATTACAAATGTCTAACAGGGTCACAGTCTCTGTAGAAACACTGCTTTACTGCGGCAACTAAAACATGGTGGCTGGCATGGAGGCAAAATCAAGATTTGTCTCCCACAAAGTCTGGTCTTTGTGGGTGAGCAAAGCACAGGGATTTGAGGGCCATCTGAAAAGTTGGTCAGAAGAATTGAGAGGAAATTCACACTAATAACAAAGGTTCAGTCATGAATGATGTCTTGAATTATGGTAGGATTCTCCCTACAGGCAGATTCTGTAGTCTCTTGTGAGAGTGTCATGTTAGAATCAAATATTCTCGCTGGATTTTCCAAAATTCTATCTGTCATGTCTGTATTTGATTCCTGATTCTCGTGCTTGGTTGCTGAAATGTACATGTAGCAAGGGTGTTGATGGGGGGTGTTGGGTGCGAACAACCCCGCTTTAGCATTCAACTGTATGGATAGCACAGTCCTGGGCTCTCTAATAAGTACGCATAGGAAACGCCCGAAGGATTCCTGCAATCTGATTAAAACTCAGACTTAATAACCGCTCCTCTGTCGGACATGTCGCTAATTAAGATCTGGGACAGTCCCTATAACAAATCCGTCAGATGAACTCCGAATCAAATAGTTTCCGGGTGAAATAGTCGCCCAATGAGACGCCTAGTAGTATAGTGTGTCAGCTTATCTCCTAATATTAACGTTTTTGTTGCCATGCAGTTATGAACTGATTTTATGAAACAAAATAACCGTCCCTATATATCCAGCAGTGCAAGAAATATCCCGTGATCTTTTCACCTGGTCTGTCATTGAAGAGAGTAACGGGGAGCAAATAATAATCTTCGGTGATCACTCATGGACTGGAGTCGAGAGAGCAACAACTTTGTCAGCCGCTTGGGTTGGATTTTTCTGGGCCTCATCCGTACACTCGGCAACATCTGGTAAGGCAAACATTTCCCGTAGCCGGTAGGAAGAACGGCTATACAGTGTCTTTTACGTAGCATGCAAGAAAGCATCAGCAGTTGCTCTTGCTTTAATGCGAGCACATCAAATTTATGGCACACCATAATTTTCGATCTCTCCCTTGAACTTCGCCGCCACTGAATATAGGCACTTATTCGCCTGTTGAAGTTGGAATGTGATTGGTCACCAGTCCAGGGCTCTCAAGGAGAGGCGAGCGATCACTCGCGCGCGCCTCCTGCTCGCCTGAAATAAAATTTAATGACATCTTCAGCTGTTGCTGTCAAGTTCTTGACTTCCAAGATACCTCATTGTTCATCATTGGCACGTGTCATAGGTCAGAATAAAATTTAATGACATCTTCAGCTGTCGTAACATTCTTGGTTTCGTAAAGATCTTGTTGTTCAGCAATTTCGGAAGGCTTCCTGCCATTTCCGCTTCATGTGTTTGTGCAAAAAGTATAACCCTGTGTCGGAACGAAATCACAGGTAGACTGGTTGCCTCCCTTGTATTTCCATACAGACACGTTTTGAGCCGTGGGTTATGATTTCCACAAATATAAAATCCGTCAAACACCACGGCTCAAACCACCATGGCATGACGCCGTTTTAAACATTACATGTAGTTTCCGATTTTTTTAACATTACATCACTGCGTTTAAACATTAGTTTTCGATTTTGATTTACTCTCGATGTTACGCGGACTTGACTTTTGTCCCACGATCAAGTCCATGCTTTTCATTGACCTCACGCAATTCCGGTGCCAAGCACGCGTGCGTTTTCGTTCCTGACAATTTTGTCACTGTTAGCAAGATGTTAGCGGAAAATTGCACGATGTCGAATCCGAAAGGAAAGCCGATAGAACTATCAACGTACCTAAAATGGGGAGAGGAACTTACATCAGTGTTCCGAATTAAAGAAGACTACAACACCGTTCTGAACCGCGCATATGTGACCCACATATTCTGTAATGTACTTGTAGAAGTAATTTCAGCATTTCACTCGCCCCAGGAATTTCTCAGGCGAGTGATAAAAGCACTCGCCTCACTCGCCTAAGCTTAAATTCAGGCGAGTGACGAATCACTCGCCTTCATTTTGCTCCTTGAGAGCCCTGCAGTCTGACATGCGCGACAGATTTAAGATACAGACTGTCCCAGATCTTAATTAGCGACACGTCAGATAGAGGAGCGGTTATTAAGTCTTGAGTTTTAATCAGACTGGGCGATGCCCATGTGTAGCGGGCTCACATCAAATCCCACAAAAGGCAGATATAAAAGCAACCCCAGAAAAGATTGCGGACCCATTTTTATATGAGCAGGACATAAAAAAGAAGAGAACTGCTGTAGATGTATGGATGGTAGAGTGAGTACGGTAAGTATTACCTTTCTCCCATCGGACGTCTCCTTCGGACACCGAGTCGGGAAAGCTTGGAGTCATGACAACCCGATATTCATCGTCTGTAAAAATTGCACCATAAAGTACATGTAATACTTGTATAATAATAGACATTTCTATGTCGTATTGAAAATTAGAATGATAATAATTAACTGTATCATATTTATCTGATGTACGAGTCCGACACCACTTCATAACTTGACACTGGATGGAGACGAACGAACAGACATCAAAATCAATAGGTTTTTTTGTTTCGCCAAATCCCAGATCCATAACAATTGTCAATGATCTCCTGATTTTTGAGTCTTCAGTATGTTATCCAAGGGGCAAAAAGGAGACAAAGTTTGGTTCATAACCTGTAACTGAAGATATAACAATGGAAGACAAATGGTAGGAAATCACTGTCACATTAAATGATTGACATGTCTAACGATGGGCATACAACAACAATGGTGGCGATATTCAACAATCACATGTTCCCAGCCCTCTGAATGACTTCTAATATACATCTATTTACAACAAGCAGCACTACCCTGAAATCCCTCCCCTCCTATGCTATATATAAGTTGTAAGACTTATAACATAAACGTATATACTTACAATAAGCAGCACTACACCGAAAACCCCTCCTGTTATTTAGTAAACGAGTACAGGAAGTTGATGTGTTAGTGCCACCAGCACCATACAGGCCTTGTCTGGAAAATAAACAGCAACTTATGGACAGAGTACATTGTAAGCTATCATATCAGACATGTCAAGGTGTGGTGTAAATACAAGTCATATTCCTCACTATTCTGTAATATTTCACTTCTGTGAACTACACAGAATTATTCCATGACATCATGCTAGCTGCTGGTACTACTTAATTCCTCCACCACCTCATTACCCCCAACCCCGCTAAAGAGAGCCTGATTGGCAAAGATGTGGGACGTTTACTTTGTGCCTTAGTGGATCCTATTGAGATTGGTTCATACTAAACTTGTCTACTTCACCATTACCCTGCCAGGTGACATCAGGTCATACCAAACTTGTCTAATTCACCATGACCCTGCCTGGTGACATTTGATCATACCAAACTTGTCTAATTCACCAGGACCCTGCCTGGTGACATTGGATCATACCAAACTTGTCTAATTCACCATTACCCTGCCTGGTGACATCGGGTCATACCAAACTTGTCTAATTCACCAGGACCCTGGTGACATCAGGTCATACCAAACTTGTCTAATTCACCAGGACCCTGGTGACATCAGGTCATACCAAACTTGTCTAATTCACCAGGACCCTGGTGACATCAGGTCATACCAAACTTGTCTAATTCACCATTACCCTGCCTGGTGACATTGATCATACCAAACTTGTCTAATTCACCATTACCCTGCCTGGTGACACCGGGTCATACCAAACTTGTCTAATTCACCAGGACCCTGGTGACATCAGGTCATACCAAAATTGTCTAATTCACCATTACCCTGCCTGGTGACACCGGTCATACCAAACTTGTCTAATTCACCATTACCCTGCTTGGTGACACCGGGTCATACCAAACTTGTCTAATTCACATGAGCCTGGTGACACCGGTCATACCAAACTTGTCTAATTCACCATTACCCTGCCTGGTGACACCGGGTCATACCAAACCTGTCTAATTCACCATGACCCTGCCTGGTGACACCGGGTCATACCAAACTTGTCTAATTCACCATGACCCTGCCTGGTGACACTGGGTCATACCAAACTTGTCTAATTCACCATTACCCTGCCTGGTGACACCGGGTCATACCAAACCTGTCTAATTCACCATGACCCTGCCTGGTGACATTGGGTCATACCAAACCTGTCTAATTCACCATGACCCTGCCTGGTGACACCGGGTCATACCAAACTTGTCTAATTCACCATGACCCTGCCTGGTGACACTGGGTCATACGGTTACCAAACTTGTCTAATTCAACATTACCCTGTCTGGTGACACTGGGTCATACCAAAATTGTCTAATTCACCATTACCCTGCCTGGTGACACCGGGTCATACCAAACTTGTCTAATTCACCATGACCATGGTGACATCGGGTCATACCAAAATTGTCTAATTCACCAGTACCCTGCCTGGTGACACCGGGTCATACCAAACCTGTCTAATTCACCATGACCCTGCCTGGTGACACCGGGTCATACCAAACTTGTCTAATTCACCATGACCCTGACTGGTGACACCGGGTCATACCAAACTTGTCTAATTCACCATGACCATGGTGACATCGGGTCATACCAAAATTGTCTAATTCACCATTACCCTGTCTGGTGACACCGGGGCATACCAAACTTGTCTAATTCACCATGACCATGGTGACATCGGGTCATACCAAAATTGTCGAATTCACCATTACCCTGCCTGGTGACACCCTGCCTGGTGACACCGGGTCATACCAAAATTGTCTAATTCACCATGACCCTGCCTGGTGACACCGGTCATACCAAACTTGTCTAATTCACCATTACCCTGCCTGGTGAAACCGGGTCATACCAAACCTGTCTAATTCACCAGGACCCTGCCTGGCGACCCTGGGTCATACCAAAATTATCTAATTCACCATTACCCTGTCTGGTGACACTGGGTCATACCAAACCTGTCTAATTCACCAGGACCCTGCCTGGTGACACCGGGTCATACCAAACCTGTCTAATTCACCAGGACCCTGCCTGGTGACACCGGGTCATACCAAACTTGTCTAATTCACCATGACCCTGCCTGGTGACACTGGGTCATACCAAACTTGTCTAATTCACCATTACCCTGTCTGGTGACACCGGGTCATACCAAACTTGTCTAATTCACCATTACCCTGCCTGGTGACACTGGGTCATACCAAACTTGTCTAATTCACCATGACCATGGTGACATCGGGTCATACCAAACTTGTCTAATTCACCATTACCCTGCCTGGTGAAACCAGGTCATACCAAACCTGTCTAATTCACCATGACCCTGCCTGGTGACACCGGGTCATACCAAACTTGTCTAATTCACCATGACCCTGCCTGGTGACACCGGGTCATACCAAACTTGTCTAATTCACCATGACCCTGCCTGGTGACACCGGGTCATACCAAACTTGTCTAATTCACCATTACCCTGTCTGGTGACACCGGGTCATACCAAACTTGTCTAATTCACCATTACCCTGCCTGGTGACATTGGGTCATACCAAACCTGTCTAATTCACCATGACCCTGCCTGGTGACATTGGGTCATACCAAACCTGTCTAATTCACCATGACCCTGCCTGGTGACACCGGGTCATACCAAACTTGTCTAATTCACCATGACCCTGCCTGGTGACACTGGGTCATACCAAACTTGTCTAATTCACCATGACCCTGCCTGGTGACACTGGGTCATACCAAACTTGTCTAATTCACCATTACCCTGTCTGGTGACACTGGGTCATACCAAACTTGTCTAATTCACCATTACCCTGTCTGGTGACACTGGGTCATACCAAAATTGTCTAATTCATCATTACCCTGTCTGGTGACACCGGGTCATACCAAACCTGTCTAATTCACCATGACCCTGCCTGGTGACATTGGGTCATACCAAACCTGTCTAATTCACCATGACCCTGCCTGGTGACACCGGGTCATACCAAACTTGTCTAATTCACCATTACCCTGTCTGGTGACACTGGGTCATACCAAACTTGTCTAATTCACCATGACCATGGTGACACCGGGTCATACCAAAATTGTCTAATTCACCAGTACCCTGCCTGGTGACACCGGGTCATACCAAACTTGTCTAATTCACCATGACCATGGTGACACCGGTCATACCAAAATTGTCTAATTCACCATGACCCTGCCTGGTGACACCGGGTCATACCAAACCTGTCTAATTCACCATGACCATGGTGACACCGGGTCATACCAAAATTGTCTAATTCACCATTACCCTGCCTGGTGACACCGGGTCATACCAAACTTGTCTAATTCACCATGACCATGGTGACACCGGGTCATACCAAAATTGTCTAATTCACCAGTACCCTGCCTGGTGACACCGGGTCATACCAAACTTGTCTAATTCACCATGACCATGGTGACACCGGGTCATACCAAAATTGTCTAATTCACCATGACCCTGCCTGGTGACACCGGGTCATACCAAACTTGTCTAATTCACCATTACCCTGCCTGGTGACACCGGTCATACCAAACTTGTCCAATTCACCATTACCCTGCCTGGTGAAACCGGGTCATACCAAACTTGTCTAATTCACTAGGAGCCTAGTCACCAGGAACCTGGTGACATCGGGTCATACCAAACTTGTCTTATTCACCAGGAACCTGGTGACATCGGCAGGACCGTATCCAGAGAATTTTTGGGGATATCCCAAATAAATTTAATACATAGCTTACACCGAAAAAGAAGTTAGATTCTTGATTTTCTCGCCGTTCTCAACGAATCTATTTGCGTAGGGAGCTGCATATGTGTGTGATTAGTCCCATCGTAACAAACCCACGTCACATGTTCCCTGGTCTTCGGATCTGTGCTAGAGCATTCGAATGTGCCGCAGTGCTTGTAGCCAGACGATAGTCGTTCAGCTGACATGCGCTGTTTGGAGTTTAAAACATGTCGTCGTTGTTGCCACCGATATAGCACATTCCCCACACATCGGTTGTTCACAAGTTTTTGATTGCTGTAGGTAGACCAGGCGAAAACCACCGTAGCACGGCGATCATTGCCTGCTAGAGGGGGGTCAATGCAATGTCATTTAAAGTATGTCATGCATGAAAGGTTAACGATACTTCCCATGGCCCAAAATCAAGTAGCCTAGGCCATGAAATCACATGACTGAAGGCCATGAAATCACGTGACTGAAGTCTGACAAATTCTCTTAAGCGTGGTTACGTCTAATTAGGATGCAAACGTCTAATTAGGATGCTAATTAGCGTTAAATCAGTATTACTGGTTATGGATTAGTGTTAGGTTTAGGGTTTTGGGGTTAGGGTTAGAGTTAAGTTTGTGTTAGGTATATAAAAAAAAATCCAACGGTTACGCCTGACTATGGAGCAAAGAATGGCGAGTTCGATCCCCGTCGCTGCTAGTTTGTTATTTTCGGACAGGTTTTTTCTAGCTCGTAAATTGTTGGATGGGTAAATACAGTGCCCCAACAACATGTGGAAATTGCTGGAAAAATTCTAAGTCCAACAAATAACAGGCCACTTGATTGTGGCCCATGGGAACTGGCCAGCGTGTTCGATGTGTATCGATAGCGGTTATTTCTAAGTTGAAAAGATATTAACAGAAGTATTTTGCAACATTTCTACACAGTAAAGAATGAATTTGTGGCATGTTTTGTTTTGAGAAAAAAATATTTTCCTTTCATTTGGGCGCATGAGTTTGGGCGCCCATACCGGTTTACTGGTAGTAAAACGGCCCTGGATATGGCGCTGATCGGGTCATACCAAACTTGTCTTATTCACCAGGAACCTGATGACATCGGGTCATGCCAAACTTGTCTTATTCACCAGGAACCTGATGACATCGGGTCATACCAAACTTGTCTAATTCACCAGGACCCTGCCTGGTGACATCAGGTCATACCAAACTTGTCTAATTCACCAGGACCCTGCCTAGTGACATCAGGTCATACCAAACTTGTCTAATTCACCAGGACCCTGCCTAGTGACATCAGGTCATACCAAACTTGTCTAATTCACCAGGACCCTGGTGACATCAGGTCATACCAAACTTGTCTTATTAGTTAGACATATTAAGTACAAGTGGATTTGTACAGGTTACTTAATGGTCATATTAGTATGAGGATTTGTTCAGATTAGTTAGTGGATGTATTAGTACATGTGGATTTGTGCAGATTAGTTAGTGGATGTATTAGTACATGTGGATTTGTGCAGATTAGTTAGTGCATGTATTAGTACATGAGGATTTGTATAGATTACTTAGTAGACATATTAGTACATGAGGATTTGCACAGGTTAGTTAGTGGATGCATTAGTAAACAAGGATTTGTATAGATTAGTTAGTACACATATTAGTACATGAGAATTTGCCCAGATTAGACAGCGGATGTATTAGAACACGAGGATTTGTATAGATTAATTACCAGATGTATTAGTACACAAGGATTTGTACAGATAAGTGAGTGGATGTATTAGTAAACAGGGATTTGTATGGATTAGTTATAGGCATATTAGTACATGAGAAGTTGTACAGATTAGTTAGGGGATGTTAGTGGGTATACATGATTTGTTCACATTAGTTAGTGGATGTTAGTGGTAGATGCAGGACATGATCCTTGTTCAGATTAGTTAGTGGATCGTTAGTGGTATTGTGATTTGTTCAGATATGTTAATGGTATATGTGATTTGTTCGCATTAGTTAGTGGTAGATGCATGACATGATCATTTGTTCAGAGTAGTTACTGGATGTTAGTGGTATACATGATTTGTTCAGATTAGTTAGTGGATGTTAGTGGTATACATGATTTGTTCAGATTAGTTAGTGGATGTTAGTGGTATATGTGATTTGTTCAGATTAGTTAGTGGATGTTAGTGGTAGATGCATGACATGATCATTTGTTCAGATTAGTTAGTGGATGTTAGTGGTATACGTGATTTGTTCAGATTAGTTAGTGGATGTTAGTGGTATATGTGATTTGTTCAGATTAGTTAGTGGATGTTAGTGGTATATGTGATTTGTTCAGATTAGTTAGTCGATGTTAGTGGTATATGTGATTTGTTCAGATTAGTTAGTGGATGTTAGTGGTATACGTGATTTGTTGAGATTAGTTAGTCGATGTTAGTGGTAGATGCATGACATGAGGATTTGTTCAGATTAGTTACTGGATGTTAGTGGTATACATGATTTGTTCAGATTAGTTAGTGGATGTTAGTGGTATATGTGATTTGTTCAGATTAGTTAGTGGATGTTAGTGGTAGATGCATGACATGAGGATTTGTACAGATTAATTAGTAGATGGATTAGTACATGAGGAAGGGAGAGAAGAAATTTGAATATTATCCTTAAGTACCATATTGTAGCGTTTTAATACAATAGGGAGCGGTAAAACAACTGCTGTTTGCCCACATGAACATGCTGAATGCCATATTAGAAATGATGGGATGAATATATATACTCACAGGCTCAAATACTTTTGGCTCAATCTCTGAATGGCTCTATATTGACTATAAGTTCCACAATTTCCTGAAAAGGAGAAAACACATTTGTTCAATAAAAGTGAGTTTGGATAAAATGAATTGGAATAAATGAGAATCGGCCATACATTGTAGCTGTGACAGGTGCAACAACCCCTCAGCCAGATACTTTCAGTCACTGTATATTGGTATACAATGAATGGAAAATGCAAGCCTGGAAACTAAAAGCCTGGAAGATTTGGTTGAATTTAAACGATGCTGTAGCAGTGGCTCGTGAAAGATTAAAATATGTTGGAATTCAGTGAGAGATGTTGGATGCACTGGACAAGATGTGATAATAATTTGACTAAATTAAAAGTGTCTAGCTGGAATGGTTTGGCTTCTATCCCGTTCACATCGTCATTCATGGACATTTTGCATAATGTTGCCATAGAAACCACAAAAATCACTGCATATGTACCCAAATTCAAAATGCTTGTGACTGAGCACGCAACAATCCTGTGTACCAAATTCGAAGTCTCTAGCTGCAACAGTTTGGCTTCTATTGCATTCACGTCAACATGAACATTTTGCATGATCTTGCCATGCAGACCACAAAAATCATTGCATAGTACCCAAATTCAATAGGTTTGTGGTTGACCACCCAACCAGGGTGCATAGCAAATTTGATGTTGCCATGGAAACCACAACAAGGGTTATGTGTAACCCGGCAGCTCGCCTTTTGGGTATTCAATAACATGCAGCTTCACATAAAGATCGAGCCCTTCAGGTTGCACATCACTGGCAATGACAATACATATTGCAATAAAAATTTGATTTCTTCGTCAGTGATGCTGAAGTTGGATTGAAACATGAACTATATTATAAAACTTGAAATAAAGATTACCTTTTTTTCCAAAAGTAAGCTTATACATCATGTCATTATGAATACATGTACAATTGAAACTTTGTCTGAGATGTGGGTGTGAAATGCCTGGACAAATATGGTTCGTGCAAAAGCTTGAGGATAAATCATGATGAGGAATGGGATTCGATACCAAAATTGAAGGAAATGGTGTTCTTCATTAAAGGCGACACAAAATTCCAAACCACCAGGGGTTAATATTTAATATTGTACTTCTGAAATGAAATAATGTCATTAAACTATTAGTACCGTAATTACTATAAAGGAATATATTGTAGTTGATTTGACGTGTTTGTGTATATGTAACAGGTCGGTGTAAGAACGCATTGTTGAGGCTTTTGTTGAGGCTTTTGTGCAGCTGAAAAGGGTCACGTCTAGACGCATTGTTGAGCTCAGACAGGCTATTGTAGGCTCTGTCTTGTGCGTAATTCTTACACCAAGTATAAACCTACAATGTACACTGCATCTCCTACCTAATAGGTTAGTATCACATATAAGAGATATATGCAGCTTCGTAAAAAGATTGAGCCCTTAAGGATGGCACATCATTTGAGGTTGCACATCATTTGCAATGCACATCATTTAAAATAATAGATTTATTAAGAAATATGATTTCTATATTTAGTGATATTGAGGTTGGATTGAAGGAGGAACTATATTATATAACTACCAATAAAGATTACATTTTTCCCAAAAGTAAGCCTACACATCCCATTACATAGATCTGATGAATACATGTTCATCAATACATGTAGTTAGGAACAATAGATGTGCAATTATGAGCACGTTCTTGGTGTAACTTTGTGTGATGATATGTGAACAAACAAAGCTAATAACAGTGCAATAGTAGGACTAAATCTATCATTTCCAACAGGCAATGGGACACTTGCACTGTGGTAAACCTTCACATTTGTATGCAAATAAAAGAATGCAATGACAACTGTGTCCAATCATACTGTAATGCTCCATAATAATGTGCACGGGTAAAGACTGAGCTCACAAACTGATTCAAACTCACTTTTAATTAATATAGTAAGTTAAATGTGTGGACACAGATATGGTTGTACAAAAGCTTCAGGGTCAACAGAATTTGATAAAATTTTAGGAAATGGCGTCCTTCATTTAAGGCGACACGAAATTAAAAACTAACAGGGGTTCGGTACTGCGGGATTCCCCCGCCAGTTATTTTGATATTGTACTTCTGAAATAAAATAATGTCAAAAACTATTAGTAAATACTATAAAGGAATATACTGTATGTGATTTGGTATGTATGACTGTGTATACAATGTACACTGCATCTCATCCCCAATAAGAAGTCAAAGTCAAAATTATTCTAAGTCCAGCCTAAACAGAAAAGATTAACCCAGAAAACTTTCTAAGTCCAGCCTAAACATAAAAGTCTAACCGGACACCGACACCAACACCGCCACTTTCCCCCTCTCTCTCCCAATACCTCGCCTACTTCGTATACGGCGAGCTAAAAATCATCGCAATATAACCAAATTACTTGTGTTTTATCAACCAAAAAGCATGTACACCAGATTTGAAGTCTCTAGAAGCTAAACTGTTGCTTTCTTTTTCACAAGAAAAGTTGATGACTGATGACCAGAGCCGGGATGTACATATTTACTCTATGTTAGACACAAAAATTAGAATGTGAAGTTTTTTTTGCAGATTTTTTCTCGTTTATCAATATTATTGCCACATCATTGGAGAGGGAGGGGGGGGGGGGGGATTTGGTTTAATGTTATACTCAAGGTTATTTCATCCATATAGTGTCAGCCAGTTTGAACGGTGAAGCCGGCGTACCCGGAGAGAACCACAACCTGTCAGCAAGTAACTGGCAAACTTTCACACTGCATTATTGGATGTTTGTGTGAGCCATGACACAGAGGATATTCCATCAGTTGTGCAGCTTTTTCCCCGAAGCAGTGAAACCTCTGCTGTGTATACATGTACATGTAGCTAACTGTCTTGTCTTCTTGTATTCCAGTGATGAGATTAATGGAAATTAATGAAGTTAGATTTTGTCAATGAATTAAGGCAGTTCATTTGTACACTGAGCTGAGCACAGACATGACATTAAGTCATCCAGATTGTCTTCACATACTACTTTCAAAATGATTACATATGGTACACAGTACATGCATCCAAATCAATATTACAGAAGTTCATTCACACCACTTGTGGAAACAATTATACTATGTTCACTGTATAATGCAGTCCTTAATATTTTCAATTTGCATAAATATGCGAGTGAACAAGTGACAGAATGTATGTACATGTATAAACAGGGAACTGTGTTAGACTAGTGACAATATAAGATCATGTGATGAGTAATTAACATACATTCTTCAGTGATCATGCGGACTTGAACATAAATTCTCAGAATGTCACCATCATAAATATACATGCAGGAAGTCTGTGTGCAATATAATAGGGTACCGTACATGTACATCCAACATTAATCAATTAAAATCCTTGTGGATAAATATGAAACAAAACCATAATTGACTCACCACTTGATAAATGTACTTTTCTTGACAATATCCCTATCTGCAGAAAAAAAAACAAGAGAAAAGCTTAGTTCAATACATGGTGTGTAAACATGAAAACTGAAGTAAGGTAAGTACTGTGTGGCAGTATTATTTAACAGCTGCAAATAGATGTAGAAGTCTGAAAAAACATACACCTGACTATAAACGGTGGATACAAATGTACCGAGACTGATTATGAGGCCACTGTTAATTAATAGTTTGTTTCTCGTATCCTTGCTTGTAAAAATACATGTACACATGTATATGAAGAAAATGAGCAAGTTTTACTCATGAAAATGTAAATCCCTTATGGATTTTTATTATTTGCCCTCAAAATACAGATGAGGGCTGGTTACAGGAAACGAACCATTAATTATCAGCGGCCTGATTGAACGTCGCTTTCAACAATCTTTCATTCATATCCCGACATTTGGTTACTGCCCCAGTCAGTGACATCTTACAACAAGCTGTCTGATGAGCTGAGACCCTTAAATTCTTATCAGGCATGGCTGCATTCATGTACTGAGGATGATACACGTATTATAATTGTATGTGTCAAAATTCGGTCTGGAATCTGTAATCCGACAGTGGTATATGTTGTTCAGTTAACAGCAAGACATGGTTAAACACTACATATTTCAGTGGTAAACCAAAAAGTACTTAACAATTCAAATAGAATTACAATTTTACTCAACCTTGAAAAAATAGGTCGAGGTGAGTCATATTAATAATAGGTTTGATCTTGCCATTGGTTGCATTATAATTTAAATGTATAATTTGACCTTGAAAAAATGGGCCAAGATCAGATTGTCATCTGGTCCAATGCCAGAAGCATATAGGAAAGCCGGACTATAATTCTTCAAGAGATATTTTGTTCATAAGGATGGTCAACAGGTGGACAAATGGATGGACAGGCAGACAATACTGATGACGACAATATCCCCCCACTTCAGTCGAAGGGATAAAAATAGTGCTTGATCCCTCAAATCAGTTAAGGTGGTTCATACCTCAAAACTTTGTCTGGTGACCAACTCTAATATTTTTGTTGTGGGTACTGGGGTGTTGACCAGTAGTAAAACGTAAAAAAAAATTATGGTCTTCGAGCTAGATTTTTTTGTACGTAGCCGTGATTATCATCATGTCGACCGTTTTTTGCCGAAATCATGAAAAATCTGTTTTCTGCGCAACAATTAAGGCAAGGAAGTCAAATATACTGATATATATCCACAAGTATTGTTTATTTATAAAGAGAAACTTCCACGGGTCCTAGAAACACCGGAAAGTTGAACATAAATGCAATAATTGTATATATATTAGGCATTTCATCGAACTGTATGACGCTGGAAATTACATTTTCAGACTACGAAACCCTCTCCCAAATCGAAAATCATCCGGTGACCTATGCTGATATTTTGAACACAGTTTCCCCACCATGTGATATTTTTATTAATCAAATAAAAAGTGGGGGTCTTCGATCTACTTTTTTTATATAAAATGCTTGGCGTGACCCTATCCCCATAGTTTTCTTATATTTGCGACGGCATTATCTCCCCTGGTAACGTCTCTTATCAGAAAAGGCAATATATGATGTTGGAAGAGTTATTACAGGGGAAATAACCCTGTTAGTCGCCGACGTCGTTTGAGGCATGAACCACCTTAAAGGAAAGTCCACATATATTTCTGCTCAAGGCAGGATAAATATATGTGTATTCGCAAAAAGTATATACTGCAAGTCTAAAAGGGCAACATGACTAGAGGCATACATGTATGTTCAAACAACCTTCGACAGATAAAGCTAAATTCATCGGATACCAGTATTATAGTTGGCCATCCATACTACCAGATATCATGGACTGGGGGAATTGAAGTCATATGGCCATCATTAGAGTCACAAGGCTAACAGCTGAGTATATCCAGTCAAAGTAGCTTGACAATAGATCAGGTTTGATCAATATGATGGCTTGGCTTAATAAGGCAATCTTAGAAAACCAATCATTTGAGCTGAGCAGGGCGACACGGGACTGAATTGAGTATTGAAGAATTAGCATTCTTTCTCTCTTGTCATGCCTGTTTTATTAGGCTGCTTAAGTAAATATACAACTAAATACAGTCTTTTGTGCGATGTTTTACTTAACATAAACTCAATAGATACCTCAAAATGTGAATAAATTGTGTGATATTCTACTTTACATAAACTCAATAAACATCTCAAAATGTCAAACTGAGCATTACAGCTGTTAGCTCTTGTCACACCACCTCGAATACAATTAGAGAGTTGATATAGGATTTTTCAGAACTGCTAACTATTCCACAGAGAAAAACTTCAGAGCATTAGATGGAATTTCACTCCGAAAAATGACATTGATTTAATAAAAAACTTTACAAACTATTTCAAATAAGATAAAATTTCTGAAAATCCCAACAGGATGGTGGGGTGATCTGCTGATCTGCTGCTGCAGTATTGGAAGCAGTCGTGCATAGCAAACTTTCCAAGCACAGGTGAATTTTTGCCAAACAAATATCTTGTCACTGGAAAAGTATGAAGTTTAAACCATGATAATTTGGACAAAAATTTATATTTCAAGTCACAAAGAAAATCCTCAAATCATATGAAATGTAGCAAAGGTCAAAATCAAGCCCAAAACCTCATAATTTGGACAAAAATTAATATTTCATCTCATAAATAGCACAGGTATATATACTAATCATAAGAAACATGTGTACCAACTTCAGCAAACTTTCGATGTACTGGTGTCCATGAACACTTTTGCTAAACAAATAACTTTATCATTTTTGCATTAATTTGGACAAAATGAATATCTTTCATCTCCCAAATAGCACAGGCACATCTTCTAATCATAAGAAACATGTGTACCAATTTACATAATCATCTGCAGACATCTGACTACTTCAGCAAACTTTCTATGTAGACTTTTGCAAACAAAAAATCCTTATCGTTTCCCATAATTTGGACAAAATAAGTAGCACAGGTACAGAATCATTTGTATCAAGTTTCATAATCATCCATTGACAGCCGTCACCTGCATCAAACTTTCTATGTACAGGTGTACATGTGCACTTTTGCTAAACAAAATCCTTACTAGATTTTAAGATTGGCACCCGCTAGAATCCCTGAGGGAGTGCCATAACTGATCCCCCTAGTGGAATACCCACCTCCCATAATTTTTTATATGTTTTTAAAAATAAATTTCAGAATTTTTATTCCCAGGGAGGGGACACGGACACTGACACTGATGACAACCTCTCTCCTCCTCTCACAATATCTTCCAGTACATCGAATTCACATAAGGCGAGATCAAACTTCTACAAACATTTAATTCTGTTCTCATGCCCAATTAGCTCGTCTGGTGCCCATTTATCTTCTGTCATGTCCAAAATGAAGTAAAGCTTGTAAATGAAACAATTTCAAAAATCAAATCTTCTTTCAATTTTTTTTAATTTCCCCAATTTTTGTAATTGAAATTAATTCTTTATCTGATTTACTAAACTGCACTCAATTACATATCTATTCTTCCAAATACTTTAGTATGGACGCGAGCCCTAATCCTACTTCAATTTGAGTACGGTAACCACAGGGATGGAATAATGTTCAGAGATCAGCAATAACTGATCAAATTTGGACACTAAATAATCAAAATGCCATTCGGGACATGCACAAGTGCAGTCACGTGGTACATTTTGGGTGAGTTCCGGCCGACGGCATATGGGACATAACCTGCGGGAGATTTGACGGTCGCGAAAATAACATTGAAGTCAATGGGAATTTTTTTTAAAACGAAGTTTTGCAGTTTGATTCTGGTAAATAATATTTCAGAAGTGCATTAGCTTTCAGCAAGACAACTTGCATAATTTTCACTCATATGGAACAGACGCTGTCAACGAAAAACTAACATGCTCCATGCAAATCTTACGACGCCAAACGACCGGAACTCACCCAGCAGGTCATGTGATCGACACATGAGAAAGAGGCGAATAGCGATAACATGGACAAAGTAATTTGCTGATCAAATTCAAAGCTTCTAATAATAATCACAAATGATTTTCCCTCCTTTTCAACCCTGAACCAATCAATCCATTCTCCTGTGTCAGGACAACAGCGCTACCAACATATACAATTTTTAAATGATTTTACAGATGTCAGACTTGACAAAGTGAGTCAAAGCATTAAATAAGAGAATTGACATCATTTAGCTCAGATCAGTATATGATAATTATATATCTGTTAGAGATTACACAATTTTTTTTTAAATTTAACCTCACTCAGCAGGATCTCATTGTATGGAGTACTTATCTGTTAATCGGATTGATGCGTAATTCTCTCCAATCTCTATAATACATGTACATGTATATCAAAAATATCTTGATAGCAACAGGTTATAGTTTTATATGTATAACTCCCATAGGTTGGTCCTCTGACTGTTTCTGTGGCCTGATACATGTACATACATGTGTCTCAGAAGTCTGCACCACGTAGGACCCACATTGTACTCGAGCCACAATTACGGAGTAAAAGATCTGTAAAATTACTTGATTTCCAAGCAGGTGGCTTAAGCGGAATACATTGCATGCCTAAATTAGATGAATCTGATAAAATATGCTCAAACAATAGGAATGTGTACTGTAGGTGAGAGTAATTATTGTAAATGGCCTAGTCCATACAGTGAAGATCAGCAATACATGTATACATGTACAGCTCGAGAACAACTCCACTTTCCCTCAATATCCAAATTATGCATTTATAGCCGCATGGAAATGTGCCTTGATTAGGTTGGACAGACATTAAATCTGCAGCCCATCTTAAATAGTGTTCTTACGAAATGGCAAGATCACACCCAGCCGTTCTCTAATCCACACGACGTCCCATGTTATGAATAAGAAAATAGTCTGTGACCTTTCCATTGAGCAGAGGTCAGGTCCATTTCACTCTGAGACAAAATATGCATAGGCAAAGGAGAGTGTTTTGACAAATAAGCTTAGTGCGGAAGATTTCCTCTCTTATTGATCAATTTGATGTCTTGCTCTATGATCAAAAACTGACACATGTCATTATAGCGGGATAAATCCTCACTATGATATTTTGAGAGAGCATATTGCTCATACATGTATAGTCTAGGGAGACTGATCGCGAGTCGGAAAACAAACTTAAGTGGGGTCGATTGTCTCGGGCAGAATCACAAGCAGATATTCCGTATAGTTATTGTGTGAATAATGATGGTTCCAAGGATAATTATAGGACAAAGACACCTTAACTTCATACCAGACACCAATCTCCTCAAGTGCCATGAAGTTGTACAGTCCAAGTAGGAGGCCTGTACACTCTCTACTCTAACTTCACAAAACCAGAGACAAGAAGAGACAAAACTGGCTTCAATATATACCCACACAACAAACAGATTTTAATATTGGAGCAGATATGCTAAACTTGCGAGAAATCGGGATATCATGTATTTTCAAAGAAACATCCTTTCTAACATATAAGATATTGAGCATTTCAGACAAATTAGGCAATTAAGTCTGAATAATATGCGTGAAATGCAACTTTGATTCTGCAATATTCTTCTCAGAATATGGTGACCAATGTGTATGTCAAGGTTGACAGAAATCAGGGAATTAATTCCAAATAAAAAGGCTGCAACACATGACACTAGACATTTCAGGATAATAGGGGGTCAGATTAAGACCAAATTAATGCACAGAATGCAACGATTCTGATTGGGCCTTATTTGACAACATGTTTGTCAAATTGGGAAGAATCAGCTGGGGCATCAAAAATAACAAATAACGCAAGATATAGGATATTTCCTACAGGCCTATATTGGCGACCCATGTAAATCTCCATTATGTGGCACAGCTTCACAGGCCTATATTAGAGATCCACAGATGTCTACATGTATGTAGCACATCTCCACGGAACTAGATGTCGCACAGTAGACAGTCTGAAATCCTTGACTTTTGAAGGATCTTTTTTTAAATAGAGGTCTGACACAGACTTGGCATATAAATTTGGAAATCTTACACACTACACATGGTGAATAACATTCATCAGAGGTCAAGCTATGCTACAAACAGGCAGCTTCATTACACCAAGCAAATTTCTACATTCCCATTTCGAACTTCCCTTGATATAAGAGGCCCCCTTCAATGTTCAAGGAACTTACAAATAGACACAAGACGTCACTGACCTCAAAACCACTTGAATTTTGAAATGTGTCATAGAAAAGCGTTATTGATTGGCTTGACTCATATATTGGGCCAACACAAGCACCATAGGAATGACATCGCTATAAACTTGAGGATGAGGTCATCCTACACACAATCGGTGGGTACGATCTGATTGGTTCGTCTCTGGTTCCTATGTGAAATTTACTCCTCAGATTTTGAACACTGAAAGTGGTCAGATACATCAAGGCAGACTCGAAGTGGAAACGTAGAATTTGGCTTGATGAAACGAAGATGTAAACAATCCCCTTAGAAGTTGTTTTTCGTTTAAAGATGTAATCAGCCTCAAAATCGATGGATTTTGTAAACTCTCCCGTGCGTTTTTCAGCAGCGAAGTTTGCTAAAGCATCATATGTATTATATTTGATGATTGTGGGATCGCCATATACAACGAATGTAAGAATGTGTTGTATGCAGAGAGGAAAATGATGTCACTGTGTGACGCTTGAGTGACGTAGCAACACTCACGAATCTGAATGCTGAACAGCTGCAGCCATGGGATAACGTTGGTTGGTTTTTGAAGTTTAACGTCACACCTAACCTTATTGGTCACACGGCAACGATGATCCAAACAAACATACCCTAGCAAAACCCTAACCCTAGCTAACAAAAGCCTAACCAAAACTACAAAAAAATTTGAATTTCGAAAATGGGATAACGTCATGGACTGCCCTAAGGTTCAATTCAAAGTCGCATAGCATACGTTGGTAGAATGCACAGCACGTGTATACGCTTGTTGACACGGCTGTGGAAAAATAAACGCCATGCCATGCCGTTTATTTTTAAAGACCAATTCCTTCTATTTTATCGTGAATGGTAGAAACAAGTTTAGTTTTTTGTGGTCAAATGTGTTTTATTTTGTACCTGTTGTAACATATCTCACTTTCGCGGAGTTTGAGAGACATCGATTTCAGCCTAGATTTGAGGCTGATTACATCTTTAAAACTGATCATCTCCAAAACTTCGAAGGTGACAGGAATCTTCAAATCCTAAACAAATTCTGCAGGCTGATGACATATCAGTTTATGTGGCCTTGTTTCAACTTTGAGAATCATATCAATGTTGACAGTCCTGTGTTGCCTTTGACAAACCGTGAATGATGTCATCAGTTTACAGAATAAGAACCTGTCCTGTCAATCTCAGGCTATCCATAAACATGAGCCTTATAGGCTTCAATATACAAGTGCATGCCTAGCTTTAATCCTTTAGAACATATTGTAGTAACCAGAACTTGACCTTGATGAAATAGGCCAAGGGTGGTCAACTTGACTAGGCTTTCAATTAATCACCAAGTGCACATGTACATTTACTGCAGTGTAAATTTGAAAAGCCGAGCCATGATCCCCCAAGATACTGAAATATGAATACCAATCCATAACTGAAACGAAAAAATTGTTTAAACTAATAACGATACCGGTAATTTGACCTACGTAGCTAAAATAGACCAAGGTCAATCAAACTGGAAAGGCTTCTAGTCAATCAACAGTTGCATATGTCGTCGGAAGCAGAGCATGCACGGGTCATGTCAAGATGCAAAATAGCTCAATTTTTATGCGTGAAGATTCCTGCTTCACTTCCGGAGTCAACAATCAAATTATAAGAAAGTGTACGAGCATCCGGTTTTGCCATCTTCTGTGATGAATATCTGACATATTTGGCTTCCACACAGTCAAGCAGATAAGTAATCAATTTTGAAAAGTAATATGGGTGAAAAAGCAGTCGCTTTGAAAAAAATAAATAAATAAATAAAAATTGAGTATGAACACATGCAGTGTAGCGTATGATGTGACTGGAATACATCGTCCTTTAAAATGTTGATGTCTACTGGTCCGTATCACAGACACATACATGTAGTACTGCCGTATTGTTTCCAGAGACAGGACTCCGGACATCTAAATTTTGATGTAATAAAACACTGACAAGATTACTGACCGATTTGAATGAATTCATGCAGCTTAGCTCCACAAAATGGTACATTCCAGGCTTCCATCAACCTCCAATTAAACCATGGGCACATAAAAGTTTTCCGATCGGCAATCAGGCATAAAAAAGTTAGGCCCAAGCAACAAAGTGACTCAGACCCACACCGACATGTGTTGGCGATCACGTGATACTTTGAAATATGGGGTCTCACCAAATTATCGCTAGAAACGGACCCAAGAATTATGCAAATCTGGTCAGGGGTTATTCTAGCCCCAAATCTTTCATCTACTCAATTTGAGAATTTCATAAAACTAAATTTTTTGGCGCGCCATTGTTTTCATCAAGTTTCAGAAATTCAATATTTCCATGGTTTTTTCATAGTTTCAGCTCAGAAACTCAATTATGCAAACATTTTCATAGTGACAACTAAAAAAAATTTCAAACCAACAGTTAAAAGAGACAGGTCCATTGTAAACGTCCGCCTTCAGTTCAAGCCTGGAAATAACTTTTTCACTGGTGCCCGACACTTTGGCAGGCATCAATAACTTAGGCCAAAATTAAAAAGTAGTTTGTTTGCGGTAACGCGACCGACCCGCTGAAAATGGAAGTTTTTTTTCAGATTTTTTTTTTTTTTTCTGAAGTAAAATCACGAAAAAATTATTCCCATCGTTGTTGTTGTTGTTCTCTTCCCATTGATGATCGTGCACGCCACAAACACCACCATAACGACAACATACATTCTCCATACAGTAGTGTTGATTTGTAGTGGCAAGTTATATGCAGAAGGATCGCATCTGTTGAGAAGAGTTAACCTCATTCCCACAACCGCGCACAGAAGTTCCTCTTGCAGCTATAGGATATGAAGTGGCCATATTTAGGAACGCGCGAAGTCCCATAGGAACACGGTTTGCCACAAACCAGTTCTGTATCTATTTGAGGTATGGTAGCACTCTATTTAGTCCCGCCATCTTTAAGCCATAATGTGAAGGATTAGCAGACGACCCATTTTGCTGTGATTCACGTAAATTAAATCTTCATTTTCTACCGTACATTTGTCTACAGGATTATCTGTCAATTCAGCCAGTTGTCAATGTCATCGCTGATAATTCGTCGGTCCGCCAACATATAGGATTGCCTCCCGAAAAAATACGTGACTAGTCTGCAGCTCATGACATGTGCTGTCCACTTCAAATTTTGGCGTGTTTCAGACGGACACCGTGAACAGGAGTTCTGTTCAACATTGAACAGGAGTTCTGTTCAACATATTAGAAGGAACTTGAAACATTGCTTTGTGGTATGGACTATGGGCGAATCGATCTGCATATCGATCTGCATATATGCATTCAATGATAATATCATTGAATGCAAACAAGGAGAAAAAATTATTTGGGAATTTTAATCGGAAAAAAAAATAATAAAAAAAAATTAAAATGCAACTGACCGACCCAACATTTTTCGCAGGCCCTTGTTACCACAAACAAACTATTTTTTAATTTTGGCCTTAGTACTTAACATTTGGAATGTGCTGCCCTAACAAAGGTAATATCTGGCCTCGGTGGCCTATTTCATATTCAGAACTAGACCGCATAAAGCATTTACAGGAGTAGTTGCTTATAATTATCAGCTAACATGAAATAAATCTGACGGCATGATTAACTTAGTCGAATTTCTGCAGGCAAGATGTGTTTTGGCTGAAAAAAACCCCATCAAAATTGCTTTTGAACAACTTTTTAGTACATGCAAGGATATCTGCAGCCTTATCTAGCTGATATTTAGTTATGCAAAATGTATAATGGGCACCCATAATGAATACACAAAAAATGATACCTTCAATAATTCCTGGAAAAAGAAAAAAACCAAAATGATGTCTATCAAGGTTGTTGATTTTATAACCTTTTAAATGGTAATTTTTCATTGAGAGGATATCGTCAGATGCATTGTTATTGTTGTTGTTGCAAACCCTGGGCCACTCAATTCCTGAGTCTATATACTTGTTTGCCTGCGGTTTTGCAGTTCATTAGTCATTGCAGTCAAAGCATTCTTATATTTTGTATATCAATGTAAGTGTACAAGTTTTATTCTGTTTCGGGTGGTAGCTAGCTGTAAAATATCAGATCAACATCGTTTGCTGCAACAATTTGACTATCCGCCAGAACGTTCCGGTCAGAGGGAATCCTGCGCATTTACTGATGATGTCAGCAATATTGCGAAGATATTGCGGTACTGGTATTTAATTGGATGATATACCCTGGACATGAACTGCCTGTCCAAAGAATAAGAATGATCCTGCCCAACACTCTCCTGTTCAAAGGTTATCCTAAGCGCCATTCGTTCAAATTGTCAATATCACATTGTGCGGAGAGTCACAGTGTGTAACAAAAGACGTCGGATCACGAACTCAGACAGGATTCAAGGATTAAAATAAGTTTATTTAGATACAACTACACAACAATACTGGCGAGCAAATATCAGTAAAACTCTTCTTTTTTTTCCTAATATGGAAAATAAGAGAAACTGAATTTGACAAGAGAAAACTCAATTTATTAAAAATCCTATAAAACTCAATTTTTCAAATTTCTCATCGAGATTATCACAATGAGAAATCGGCTAGAAAAACCCCTGCTGGTAAAATACTGCAATGTTTGTGCTTGCTTTTACGTATTTCATGCAAGACCCGTTCGTCCACACACGCTTTCATGTACATCCCATGACTGCCCAGAATGCTTTACAGAGCCGTATTGTAAATAAGTAGTTGCCATCCCTCACGGAAATAGGGCGCAATTAGGGCGCATTTAAGGTGCAAATGGGGCGCATGAATTGAGATAGATAGGGCGCAGTTGGGGCGCAATTGAAGCGCGCACCCTATCTGCGCCCCCAATTTTACCATTAGACTCAATATGGCTAGGGCGCAAATTAGGGTGCGTTCCAAATATTTTAATTGCGCCTTATATGCGCCCTATTACAGAATAGGGCGCAGTTGGGGCGCAGTCTTAGGGCGCAGTCTTAGGGCGCAGATAAGGCGCAGTTGGGGCGCAGAAAAGGCGCAGTTGGGGCACACACTCAGGATAATAGCATGAATGTTGAACTGATAGGGCGCAGTTAGGGCACATTTGGGGCGCAATTAGAACGCAGTTAGGGCGCAGTTGGGGTACAGAGCGCAGTTGGGGAATAAAACAGTAAACATGTACATAAATTGAAGATTTAAGGTGAAATATGATTATTGGCATCTACCTAGTCTAAATAAATCTAATTTTACTCTGCAGGTACATATCATTTTCATCTACAATGTACATTCATGATTAGAATTACATTTATAAGAAAATATATGTGCATGTACAAACTACTATAGTCAGCTGTTGTGGAATTGGTGCATTAGGTCATCTAACACTTTCGCTCACTTTTTCTTGAGTTTTTTTCTTCAAATTACTTCTACACACATCTGAACCCCTTTACATTATCCACTATCCACAAAACCGAAGTAAAACACTCACCAAAATCTTGTTAAATGGGCATGAAATCTTCTAATTCAAAATGGTTCTTTGAAAACCAATATGTCTGCCTTTCTTTTCTTAATATCAGCCAATAAGGTCATGTGACAGTTTTGACTAATCAGATAACATGCTATTGTGCAGTTAATAGGATGCAGTTGGGACGCAATTAGGGCGCAGTTGGGGCGCAATTAGGGCGCACCCTGAGAATAATAGCATGAATGATGTACATGTACTGGTAGGGCGCAGTCGGGGCGCAGATAAGGAGCAATAGGTTATTCAAGTAAAAGTCTGATTTCTTTTGTTGAAATAATGTTATTAAACTTAAAGATGTAATCAGCCTCAAATCTGGGCTGAAATCGATGTCTCTTAAACTCAGCGAAAGTGACATATGTTACAACAGGTACAAAATGAAACACATCTGACCACAAAAAACTAAACTTGTTTCTACCATTCACGAGAAAATAGAAGGAGTTGATCTTTAAAAATAAATAGCATGGCATGCCGTTTATTTTTCCACGGCCGTGTCAACAAGCGTATACACGTATGGTGCATTCTACCAATGTATGCTGTGCGACATCACCGAACCGTAGGCACGAGCCATGACGCTATCCCATGGCTGCAGCTGTGCAGCATTCAAATTCGTGAGCGTCGCTACGTCACTCATACGTCACGCAGTGACGTCATTTTCCTCTCCGCGTACAACACACACTCAATGGCGAGACAGAAAAGCCGTCGAAGCGGGCAGAGTTACAAATTTCTCTGACAAGATATTCTTGCATTCGTTGTATATGACGATCCCACTGTCATCAAATATAATACATATGATGCTTTGGTAATCTTCCCTGCTGAAAAAACGCACAGGGGAGAGTTTACAAAATCCATCCATTTTGAGGCTGATTACATCTTTAAGTATGATAGTCCAAATTTTGCATTAATGAATTTATAGCCCAGAATAGTGAAGAAAGCAATGGTTAAAATGGTTATGTCCAGAGGGCGCATTTAGGGCGCAGTCTGAGTTCTCGAAAAAGTAGTTATGTCCACAGGGCGCAGATAGGACGCAGTCTGAAGTTTGGAGAAAACATCTATGTCCACAGGGCGCAAGTAGTGCGCAGTCTTAATATCAGAGAAAATTTCAAACTAAATAAGGCGCAGTTAGGGCGCACGCCCTATCTCTAGCTTCTAGGGCGCATTCCTGAAGGGTGCAACTAGGGCACAGCAGGGTGGATGGGATGAAGAAATAGTGCGCAATTAGGGCGCAGTAGATAGACAAGGCGCATGGGGGGCGAAATTGGGGCGCAGATGGGGCACACGCCCTTACGGCGCGCACCCTATATCCGTGAGGGATGTTACACAATTTTTTCTGAGCTGCGATAATGTGAAAATTTGTTGTCTGCTTTAAACTTTACGTAGAGTGTCTCAGATGTGTGGGTGGTGTTATTTTGTGTGCAGGAACATCAGCAATTCATTTATACTGTTGAGTATGGTTGTCAGTTGTTTATTTCTCAAAATCTCATGATCTTCCATGGTCGTTCTGGAGCAAGAGTTCTAGATCTTGCTTCATTAACAATGGGCCTGTACAGCCCAATCAAACGTCCAAATAATAAAAGAAAGGCTATCCATCACCATTGTATTGGACACAGGGTTGTCTAGTTTGTTGAAAAAGAGATGCAATTTCCGTGACTTCTCATTCAAATACATTCAAATGCCATAATTCTTTTAAAATCACCGAAACTGTGTCCCAAATAACCACTATCTGCTACCGATAGTGGTTATTTTATCTCTTTTTGCACCATTTTTACTTGGAACTGGTTACCAGTATAGGAACAAATTAGGGCCTATGCCAAACTAGCGGCCAGTGACTTAAAATTTTAAAATCAAATCAGCTGTGAAAGAATGAAGGTGATTCTTTTTGGATGGGCCCAAGTAAACCTTGCTGCTCCAAAACAACCCATGATGAATGATGCAATGCATAACATAATTTGACAGCCCTTCTCAGAACAGGCAGTGACCAATGACATGCATGGAAGTTTGTTTTGGGGCAGCAAGGTTGACTTGGGCCATCTAACGATGTGACCAAATAACTTCGTACAACAAACAAATGGATATTCCTGGTTGTCAGGTTGTTGTTGTTGTTGCTACGTAGTGCTGAGGCTGAGCCCATGTTGCTTCTACACGGTGTTCCTGTTCATGAATTGGATGATTTTATGATTTGAATATGGCAAAGAAAATATGCTGGTACCTTCTGTTGTGGTAAATGTCGGGTATGTAACAAATTGCGAAGACAACATCGCACATTGCAGATTTGTGAACCCAACATCATGAACTCGGCGAACTCGACAGCGGAAAACGCAGGCTTGCGCACTGCAAGACGGTACATCTTCGGAAAATTTATGACCTATTCCAAGGTTCTTAGCGTGACATGTACATGATCAGGTCAGGGGATTTGCAGCATTTCTGTTCTTCATTCAATACATAGTACTGTTCATACGCCCTATGATATGTACTTTTGTTGCTAACATTATGCAAGTTTTGTTGTTAAAAGAATAAAACTGAACGTACTTGTAGGCCTACTCGTTTGAAGCAGCAGACATTATAAATTTAGTTGACCTAGATTCTGCATTGAAGATCAACCATTGAAACGCGGAAAACAACGAATTACGTCAATTATACAGTATTTTCGCCTGCATGTTGTCTGATCGTACTAGTCTTGTTTATCTGACGATGCTAAACAATAATGATCTTGTGAACTTTGGGATAGGCCTAGGTCATAAATTTTCTGAAGATGTACCATTTTGCCTGCGCACTGCCCAGCAAAGCAAGGGAAACGAAAATACGTAACTGTAGAAGCACGCTGGATGCGGATTCGGATGAACTGGGATTGTTGAATTTGGAGCGCTTTTTAACCCTCATTATCGGTATCGATTATTTTGCATTAAATTCATATTTCTCGCAAAAAAAGCGTATTAATTCCATCATATAGTTCAGGCGTAGACATCTTTATTCCAATCTAATTTACGTACGATTTCCGTTCACATCCAAAGTGAAAGTTTTGAAGCGACCTGAGGCATTCCCAATCAAATACCCTCGTGGAAAGCATGAAATTGGAGGGACAAACAAAATGTTTGTTTTGGTGTACGATATCAGGGATTTAATAGAGATTGACGATATCGATTCCATGATTTCACTGGTTGTTGGTAGATCGACTGACATGAGGGAGTATTCAATTCAATTCAACAACAAATTCAATTGGGGAATATCTCACGCGTGAGCGTGTGGTGGCCGAATGGTTAGAGTGTCTGACTCTGACCCGGGCCGGAGTGCCTCGCCAGTGACCGCTTACGTATATACTCGCCTATTCACAAGGTGCTGGACTGATTCGGTGTCCAGGGTAATATGGACTGATGGTGGAACTAGCTGCTACGCTAGACCTTCGCCAGCGGAGGCACTTGGGAATAAAGTACCTGGGTGTCTTTCAGTGACCGCTATATAAATCCACTCACATTAGTACATCGCACACACCTGGTCAGAAAAAGGGACGGGTCTGTATATGTACAGTCAGGATGTGTCAATGTACTGTAAATAAGTTACTGCACAGCCTGCACAGCTCGAGACCTCGACTGCTACTGACCCTGTCTCGACCACCCTAGACGGTAAGCGGCGGGGTTACTGCAAAATACCTCTGTAAGAGGGTGCTCCTAGTCTGAAAGGAACGGAACAACAACAACAACATTGCCTAGTATACCACAATCTCACGTTCGGCTACTTCCGCGTGTTCGCAGCTAAAGTGAGTTCTGGGGCTAGATTGTTGTAACCATTCTCACCTTTCTTCGTTTACACTCCGTTTGAAACAAACTCGTGACAGAGTGAAAACGGAGGAATAATAAAGCTTTGATTGTGTCATACCGGTACCAATTCAATGGATCCATGACAAAACCAGCCCTTCAGGACAAAAGCATTAAGCAGGTCATGGATAATATCCCAAAAGGGATATATATCTCAAAAGGGATATGATATCACAGATGGGATATTTTTTGATATCCCAAATGGGATATATGACAATAAATGTATCTGCATTTACCAGGTACATGGAGTATGAACACCAAGTAGTATATGCATTTACATGAAGTGAAATGAGCTTCTAAAAGATCCAAATCACAAACTCTACGGCGTACAATTGTCCCATATTTGTCTCCTGAGCACTTTCAACTTATGGATGGGTGACCGGGTGCTGTACTGGCTGGGCTGATCAGTGTCCAGAATAATAGGAACTGTGGACACTCTCGTGTTCTGGCACATGTAGGCACCGTCGTGATATGACTGAAACAATGTTGAAAACGACGTTAAATCCTACTCACTCACTCACTCACTCACTCACTCAACTTATGCCCAGGTTATAGTATGCAGTGTTGTTGTTGTTGGCCATTATGATATTTTTAGAGAAAGGTGGCTATGAATTGATTCATTCTAAATCATAATCAATATATATTAACAATCAGTACTGGATACCTTGATAAAAGTACTTTTATTGATAATTTTGTCAAGAAGATAAAATTGCAGGTCAACAAAATAGAGTGAGGTTTTGGGTACGACACGAGGCATGTTGCTTAGTTTATTTCATGATGAACATGTTCATTTCCAACCCCTGTCCGAGGATGTCTGGATTTGCCAATTGTGGACAATACTTTCATCAGATATCCCATTTGGGATATGGGGGAATATCTCAACTGGGATATTATATCCCATTTGAGATATATACCCCAGTTGGGATATATCCATGACCTGTTAAGGCGCAACGTTTTAAAAGTTGTATAGGAAAATTTCTTCTTTGACGTGTAGGCCCTAATTCTGCTTGAATACAGTCAAGTCATACATCAAAATGTTCCTTGTCCCATGGAGAATCCCACCATATTAAACAAGTGTGTGCAATTTGGAGATACATAATTATTCGATTATGATCATTGCATGTCTAGAATAGATTGCTGATCAAATAAAGTACATGTACTTACGGTAATTTCCCTAATAATTCGCGATGCAGTGATGAAACTCGCAACTTCAAAAATTGGCTACTTTCGAATTATTTGTCGCGCTAATTCCAGAAAAACGCTTGTGTTCGAATTATGTTATGCTGATTTTCACGGAAGATCCAAAATGGCGGACCGCTTCATCGTGATCGATTGATAACCTTGTATTATGTTTGATATCTCTATCATAGTTCATTTAAAAGACTCTGGGCCATCCTTAGAAGTATGTCAGTTGGGCTTAACCCACCTGCCCCATTGAAAAGCTACCGACCCAAAAGTTTTTATCAGCCATCTGTCACCGTAAATGTTTTTCTTTTTCTTCAACTTCAAGCAGTCCCTGTGTAGTTATTATTTTCATTAAATTGCGTAGGTCGTGAATTTGTCCGCCAGATTTGCAAGTTTCAAGAATGAATACAAAGAAAATATTGTCTATGAAACGAAAGAAAAATCTGCCCTCACGTTGTTGTTGAAAAGCGATATGCGTGTTGAAAACTTTTGAGCCTTGCTTCCCTATTTTGAAAGTGAACTATTCCAGTTCGATTTGTCGGGACGCCTTGTGGGATTACAACACCGGGCCAATGGAAGTTTCCATTACCGCAATAGGGATGATAGACCGACAGTATTGCGACACGTGCCTGCAGTCAGTCGACCATATTTCTCGGCTAAATCTGTACCGTTATGCCGACGAGATCAGGGTGCATATTTTATGTTCATCCGCTCCATAAAGTTGATTCCTCGTTGATTATAAACTGGATTATCATGTTGTTGGAAACACTGACGTCTGTCATTTTATTACATGGAAACGTCGTTCTGGATTGGTGAGTGAATAAAGACAAGCATCAATTCTGTTGACATCTCCGCGTAGCACAAATGAAATACTCAACTACTCCCTTGCTGCAGCCAAAATGTATGAGACACATCATGCAGATCAGAAGAAATGAAATAATGGCTCCCTCGACATAGGAGTTGTGCACAAACTAACTATTATGCCGAAGCCCTGACAGGGACAAGCAGAGGGAATCATTTATATCTTTGTCCTTCCATATCATCTGTTTATTAAAGAAAATGAGACATCGAAAATATCATTCAAATTGCCCTTAAATAATTTCTATTGAACAAGTAGGTGCCTCAAAATGGCCAGTTGACAGGCATTTTCGCCTCCAACCTCCTGCTAATGAGAACCCGGTTAGTGACTTCTGATCATAGTTCTATGATATGGAGAATTCGTAACAACAAAAACTGAACTTTTATATTTTATTTCTGTGTCAACGCGTATCGTTAGTCATGATTTAGTTGTACAGAAATTATTCTGAGTAACAAATTATTCTTAGTAACATATTCACTTTATTTTCAGCGGCACGAACTCCATGACGAAAACGGGAGTGTTCAAATTTATTGTTTCACGGGTATATTGAAAATGCTCCCGTTTTCGTTTTATTAGGATGGAAAAAATCACGACGGGAAAAATCGGCCGTTTTCGAATTAAATTTGGAAGGTGAATTATTAGGGAAATTACCGTATTCTCTGTAGAACAGACTTCCGTTGAGTAAAAAACACCACAATACCGCAGCCTATCATTAAACAATCCGACGGAGGGAGCAGTTATTACTGTCGGCGTTGTCTGTCCATCCGTCTGTCCATCTTTATTGTGGACACGATATCTCAAGAAGGATTATAGCCAGGCATTGTAAATTCATACCATGTATGCATCTGATGAGGGCCCTGGGGTCAGAAGCCTGTTTGAAAATTACTGACCTTGACCTATTTTATCAAGGTAAATTCTAATATTTGCTATATTAAAGCTAGAGCCCTCAAATTCATATTACATATGCAACTGGTGATTAATTAGAAACCTACCCCAGTTAACTGACCTTGACCTTTTTTTTTTCAAGGTCAAATACTGTTTATGAAGAAGTATTGCTAGGCTTTCCAAATTAATACTATGTATACATCTGGCGATGCTCCAGAGGTGTGCTGAAGATGACTGACCTTGACCTATTTTATCCAGGTCAGATTTTATTTAGTACAATATCTCATGAAGGATTATATCTACATTGTCCAAATTTATACCACATATGCCTGAACCTGAAGTCGATTGAATATCACTGACATCGCTTATTTTCTAAAGGTCAAATTATATATGTTAAGTCTAAATTCTCCAAATTCATGTTCCATAATTCAGGGCCATATCTAGACTCAGCACATAGGTTCTGTTTGATCAAATTACTATCCTAGCACTTAAGGCCAGGGGCCGCCTAGGCCCCTTTAGCTCCGGGGTTCTAGATGGCTGGAAATGCATTCGAGCCCATTTTTGGCAGTTAAATTTTTTAAATATTATTCACAATTCAACCCCTGTTTTATATATTTTTAAGAGAAAATGTTAAATTTTAACTGTTACACATGGCCCATGGGATGGAAGAAATAACTAGAGCCGTCTAGAGTTATGTAACTCCCCTGACGAATCTCTGTTGGTAATGCATTGAGCGTCAGTGCAACAACAACAACAATGATGATGTTTGCGTTGGTTTATTGGGTTGGCTATACCTATCGCTATCTTTCGTGAAGTATGTTTTAGAGGACTTGTTATGCGTGCGAGACACCGCTTATAACTGATCGACCACGTTTCATTTTACAACTGCGCCATTGATGTGTTGACTGCAACCATGAACATGTGGGCACTACTTTCGATTTTGACTAATCTCACAGGTTCCTACAATTCTGTGACCAGACAAAGTACAAGTTGCCCTTTTGCAATAAAATACGTGTTTATTATCATTCAAATCCATTCTGTGAACTTTCAGACGAAATAAGTCGGTTTTCATCTCAAGTATTAAAGGATCATGAAAATATAAATATCAGCTATTTCTTGTAATACATGTATGTATGCATAACACGATTTGCTGGGAATTTGCATATTGGACAAGGTTGCATATAAAAATCATAGGTTGGGACCTAAAGATAGCTAAAATGACACTTTTAGAAGACCTCAACTCAAAATGATATTTGGTGTATGTCATGGCTGATAAACTGACATTGAAACAGAATCTTCAAACCAGGAACACAGTGTGCAATACAGCTTGTCGGGTAGCTTTTCCAGGTTTAACAATGTTCCCTGCATGTAGTCACCTATTGTGTTTTCCTTGACGAACAGGCCTTGAAACACTAGAGTGCTATTGATTAAAGTGGCGAATGGATAGAAAATGACAATTTGGTCAGATCTTATATACTAAAGTATGGTGAAGTTAACTGTTTTGTAAAAACAAGGGTACCATATATACCATTAGCGCTAAATTCTTTTTTCAGATATATAGTTGCATTGGTCTAGCCCCATAAAGCAGATAAGGCATCTTATAATAATGAAATCCAAATTCAAACTTAGTTCCATAGGACATTAAATATGAAAATTAAAATAGCTCAATTAAATTTTATATATGCCGTACTGTAGGCCTGAGTTAATACACTGCTAAAATGTTAAAATTTGTCATCAAAAATAAATATTGTTAGACAAAAACGACTTTAAGGGTACTGAGCCCTTCTGCACACACTTTTACAAACCCTGTAGAACCTTTCTTTATACAGCTAAAAGTATGCCTCATAGCTATGGTAATGTATATATTTCTTGAAAGCACATTTCTTAAGGATTCTAAATATATCAATTTGTTCACTGTAAACCTGTAGGTTGTGAAGATATTCGGATTTTAAACTAATTTAATTTAAAATTTAATTTTTTAAATGCTATTTTCAAAAAAGTATTCAACTTATCATAACTTACATCATCATTTCCTGTAGGAGACAACTCATACTGGAAACCTGTGTCTCAGTTTTATCAATTTTGGTTCTCATTCTATTGACATTTAATTGAATATTTCTTTACGAATTGAGCATCTCACAGTTTTCAATTAAACGTCAATAAAATAAGAACTAGACCAATATTGACAAACTGAGACAGAGATTTTCTGTTGGAGTCATCTCCTACAGGAAATGATGATGTAAGTGACTATAAGTTGAATACCTTTTTGAAAATAGCCATTTAAAAAAGAAGGCTCATTTTTATCTCGCCTTACGAAGTAAAGGGGAGATATTGTGAGGGGGGATAGAGGATGTCGTCATCGGTGTCGGTGTCCCCTGCCTGGAAAATGATAAGGTTTTTGGTTTAGCAAATTAAAAAAAAATCTAGAAAAATTAGAAAAAATATTAAAAAAATATGGGGGTGGGTATGCCACCTGGGGGTACTACCCCTGGGGTGCTCCAATGTTAAAATCCCTATGATAGAGTTTTGCGTTTAGCTGAAGTGCACATGTACATCTGTACTTAGAAAGTTTGTTGCAGTTGTCAGCTGTCATTGGATGATTATGAAACTTGGTACACATGTTTCTTATGATTAGAGGATGTACCTGTGCTATTTTTGAGAAGAAATATTAATTTTTCTCCAAATTATGGCAAATGAATGAGTTTTCTGTTTAGGTAAATTGTACATGTAGGCCTCTACATGTATACCTGTACATGTACATGGTGAGTTTGCTGCAGTTGTCAGCTCTCATGGATGATTACAAAACTTGGTACACATGTTTCTTATGATTAGAGAATGTACCTGTGCTATTTTTGAGATGAAATATTAATATTTCTCCAAATTATGGCAAATGATGGAGTTTTGCGTTTAGCTGAAGTGCACATGTACATCTGTACACCACAGTTTGCTACAGTTGTCAGCTGTCATTGAATGATTATGAAACTTGGTACACATGTTTCTTATTATTAGAAGATGTTATTTAGGAGATGAAATATTAATTTTTGTTCATACTTTAAGGGTTTTGTCTAAGTAATCTGCCAATAATAATATACATGTATATAGATGTACACCTGTACTTGGAAAGTTTTCTGAAGCTTGCTACCCAAGTCCAATGTGATTCGACGATGTGCATGTGCTATTTAAGAAATATGACATTAAATATGAATTTTTGTCCTAATTATTGCATTTAGACTTTGTACCTTTCCATTGATAAGGT
Organism: Hanleya hanleyi; assembly: GCA_036873755.1. Taxonomy (NCBI): domain Eukaryota; kingdom Metazoa; phylum Mollusca; class Polyplacophora; order Lepidopleurida; family Hanleyidae; genus Hanleya; species Hanleya hanleyi. The sequence goes on from JAVTVY010025634.1 coordinate 39,262, forward strand.
TTTTGTTGGGGAAAAAATTACATGTAGATCTGTACATGGAAAGTTTGTTGAACCTTTCGTGGGATGATTATAAAACTTGGTGGACATGTTTCATGTTTTCCTAGGTCACAGCTCTCCCGCAGTAATCCCACACGGGACTGACCTATCCAGCCGTATTCCCAAATGGCATTGGCCTATCCAGCAGTAATGCCACACCGGACTGACCTATCCAGCAGTAATCCCATACGGAACTCAACTATCCAGCAGTAATCCCAGACCGAACTGGTCTATCCAGCAGTAATCCCACACAGGACTGACCTATCCAGCAGTAATCCCAAATGGCACTGGCCTATCCAGCAGTAATGCCACACGGGACTGACCTATCCAGCAGTAATCCCAGACCGGACTGGCCTATCCAGCAGTAATCCCACATGGGACTGGCCTATCCAGCAGTAATTCCACACAGGACTGGCCTATGCAGCAGTAATCTCACATGGGACTGACCTATCCAGAAGTAATATGACACTGGACTGCAATATGCAGCAGTAATCCCACATGGTACTGACCTATCCAGCCATAATTCTACATGGCACTGACCTATCGCGCTGTAATCCCACACAGGTTTAGCCTATCCAGCAGTAATCTCACATGGGACTGGCCTCCCCAGCCATATTCCCACACAGAATTGCCGTATGCAGCAGTAATCCCACACTGAACTGCCTATGCAGCAGTAATCCCACACGGGACTGTCCTATCCCGCATTAATCCCATACGAGACTCATCTATCCAGCAGTAATCCCAGACAGGACTGGCCTATCCAGCAGTAATCCCACTTGGGACTGGACTATCCAGCTGTAATCCCACAGGGGACTGGTCTATCCATCAGTAATAACACACGGGACTGGTCCACCCAGCAGTAATCCTACACAGGACTGGCCTATCCAGCAGTAATCTCACATGGGACTGACCTATCCAGCAGTAATCTCACACTGGACTGCTCTATGCACCAGTAATCCGACGGCACTGACCTATCCATCCTACATGGGATTAACCAGTAATCCCACATGGGGCTGATGTTATTGTCTGTCCCAGATAATCTATTCCAGACATTATTGTCTGTACCACATCACCTATTCCAGACCTTATTGTTTGCTCTACATGTATGCTTTCAATACTGCTGCACCTTCGGCGGATGACCCCGCAAGGCGAGATGTTGGGGTTCTCAGAACGCTTGTTTAAAATTATTTTTTAAAATTCAAATATCTTCACAACCTACAAATTTACAGTGGACTAATTTATTTATTTAAAATCCTTAGGAAATGTGCTTTCAAAAAATATATACATTACCATAGCTGTATGAAGACAAATTGTAGAGGGTGTGTAAAAGTTTCTGCAGGAGGGCTCCGTATCCTTAAGTTTATTGACAAATGAATCACATCCATACATTTCGTTCAAGATGTGACACTAAACCACAACTATAAATGGGAACCATTTGGGGCCATTGCCTATAGATTTGCATGTTAATCAAGTCTTCCTTGATACATGTACTTTCAATCTTTTGCCTGCAACGTTGCGCGCATTCCGTTTACAAACAGTGATCCCGTCGCATGACAAGGTCTCTATAGAAAGATTTTTGATGTATCAAGGATGATGCATGTTAAAAGTATGTTTTTGTACAATACATGTAACTATAAGTTACCATGATAACTATGATATACAATTGACTAGATCTAGAACGATAACAAATTTAAAGCAACAAGCACAATAATTTATGGAAACACTGTTAATACGACAATCTGTAATATGTAACTATACATTTTATGTGAACCTAATAGTGACCAGCAGCCTGTAATGTGCACAATCATCCTCACACCATCTCTACGTTCACGACAGATCCTGTCTCTCTTGCAGTGCTTTGGTGGCTCATCTCTGGTGCTTCCGATGGACCTGGCTGGCGGCATTCGGAGGGATTCCATAAAATTAATGGTTCACACTGGTGGTCTAGCCATGGTGATGTTGTGTTTCAAAGATGCGCCATCCCATCCCTGATGTCTTCCAATGGTACAAATGCTAGAGAATCGACCATGCCACAAAAGAGTTTCACCTCATCATCATCCTTGTACATTTGAGTAAGTCCAAGTTCTTGTAGTTTTCGCCAGGTACTTTCGCATCAAATGAAACAAAACAACCTCGAGTCATCATATGGTTTCCCAGGCATGCCAGCTGTGTGGCCTGTATAGTTGCCACCTCAAAGTCTGGGATGATGATCGTTGGATCGGGTGAGAAACCGAGATCATCAATTGAGTGGATATGACAGCCTGGAGCATTTCCTTCCTAAATTGTCTTCAAGAGCAAGGCATATAAACACGAGACAGCAGTAGGACCTGGTGGACCTAGAAAGGGATGAGTGATACGTGCCACCTTCAATTTTTGTGCTGAGCAGTATATTGCATTCTATTTAACTATACGTAACCCCACTGAGGCAGTTTTGTACACCCCTTGTAATTTTGTCTTCTGTAGCAATAAATAGTCAACATGACAATACTAATGTATATATTTTATGAAGGCATATGTCCTGAGGAATTCACTTTCGTAATTTACAAAACTGTTGCTACTACCTTGTGGAAAATATTGAAAATTCAACAAAATGAAATGAAAACAATAGCCCCCATTTTTCAATTGAAATTTTGTGAAAACTGAAAACATATTTCAAATTTGATGGTATACCTGGATCAAAGACAGCTAGAAGTAGTAAACGGCGTTATATTTTTTAAAATTTCTGCCTACATCTATTTTTGTAGCATTTTCACTAAAATGAATTGGACCGATTTCACAGGAAGTGTTAATGTGGACAAAAGTTATGATTTTATTGCATTTTTGCATTTACAAGTACAGTAATTTCTCTAATTATTTGCCTTCCAAATTTAATTCGAAAACAGCCGATTTTTCCACTGTTGTGATTTTCTCCATCCTAATGAAACAAAAAGCATAGCAGTTTCAATAAACAATAAATTTGAGCACTCCCTTTTTCGCCGCGGAGTTAGTGCTGCTGAAAGTCAAAAACATGAGTTTATATCACGTATATGAGTAAATCTCATTTGGTACGGCTTACAGCGTTGGACACACCGGTTCTCGTCAGATCACCGAAGTTAAGCAGCGTTAAGCTCGGTCAATACTTGGATGGGTGACTGGGTACTGTACTGGCTGGCTGGGGTGATCAGTGTCCAGGCGAATAGGATCTGTGAGCACTCTCGTGTTCTGGCACGTGATATGACGGAAACAAGGTTGAAAATGACGTTAAACCCTACTACTCACTCACTCACCCTTGTCTGATGTAACACAGGTAACACACATTTAACCAGGGGTTCATAGAAGTCACATTTTACAGCCGTTAATAGGCTGTAAAATTCACTCAAAAACTCAATAGAGAAGCCAAGAATCACGGTAAACTTATGAAAAACTTAATTCCATCAAAATGCTGATGTTAAAGTATTAGAATATTACACATTATGGGGGTAAACTTCTAGACAAACTGAAAATTGATTGGACAAAAATTCAATTCAGTGAGAAAAAAACTGAACATATTGACGTCTATGAACCCCTGTTAACCCTCCCGAAAATGTCCAAAAATGGAGGCTCATTTCAGCCTTTAAATTGGAACAGCTTCTATCAATCTCACAACCAATATATTCACGTTTTTTGAAATCCTAGAGAAAAAAGCTGTAAAATATATTTGATCATGTTCATAGTCCTCACAAATATCAGTAGGTGTGTATGAAATCCACTCAGGTGGGTCATACAGGGGCCGCGGAACCGGGGGGGACTACAGCCCTCCCACTTTTTGAGACCGCAATGCTTTATGTCCTATCTTAGATACATGTAGCACCAGTCCATGGCCGATATAGAGTTCAGCCCCCTCCCACTTTCAAATGTGCTCCGCGGCTTCTGTCATAAGCCCTTAATGGTTCTACCAAGTATGCCCTGCACACTTTGCATGAAAACCTACCTGTCATGCCTGTGAGAGAAGCCGTGGAAAGAACAACTTGATATATTTTTTCTACGGAAAATTACTTAGAAGTCGAGTTAAAAACAAATAAATCATTCATTGCAGCAGCATTCTTAGTGTACATATGAGGTACACAACAGTGGCCATGTTATACTGAAACCCGCTTTATAATGAACCATGCTAGATGCCGGTGTATTTTTTTGTTAATTTTTTTATTTTATTTTTTTTTAGAAATACATGTATTCAGACAGTACAACATTATATTTCGTATAAGTCTCCCATCTTTAATTTTCCTGTCTGAGAAAAAAATATGTTTTGACTGATCTGAAGAAAATCAATGTTTAAGGGAAGCCAAAGTTTTCTTCAGTTCAATATATCTATTTGTGTGTAATTACATGTCCTCTCGTTTGATGCACTGTACAGTCTTAAAAAATGCAAAATGTGATTTCGTAAGAAGGATTTTTAAGAAAAATGCTATAAAATATTTTTACTGTGTGTGATTTCTTATATCATGTTTATGTAAGCTTAAATTCATTTCTTATTTTACTGGCCGAGTTTATATGTTTGATTGCAACATTTAGTATGAGAGTATGACACCATGGTCATGAAGATTATCATATATGGCCTTCTGTTCCATCCTATTTCAGGAGTCCAACACAGTGACAAGGCTTGCTGTTGTCCACTGGTCTGCTGATACCCACAATCTATATTCCGGTACCGGTATGTATTATATGTTATTAATCGATTGTTTTCGTATTGCCTTCGTATTGACCTGAGGGTCGCCGTATTGGCCCGAGGCCGCAGGCCGAGGGCCAATACGGCCACCCGAAGGTCAATACTAAGGCTATACGAAAACAATCGATTCATAATATTTTTATTAATTGACATTTACTGGCCGTGTTCTTGTTTTTCCGAGCTTGAGTGGCAGCATCCGTTTCTTGATCTGTAACAGGTTTAAATCGTTTTAAATCGTATCCACATATCTCCTCAAGCTCTAAAATTCCACCCACGAACCCTTGAATAACACGCTCTGCGCTCGCCATCGCGCTGAACAAACAACACTGCTGTCGTCTGTTTCTCCAGTCGTCGGTCCTTACTGCTAGTTACGGCTGCACTCGTTGACCTCGGCCAATACAACATTCAACCCGGCCAATACAGCTTTCAACTCGGCCAATACAACTCGGCCAATACAAGTCGAGTTCGACATAACGTATGGACAGGCCGTTTTACACTGTATTCGGGTAATAACATACACAGTCAATTAATAAGCCAAAATATATGCTTTGTTGCAAAAGAAAGTACATAGAGGACATTCATTTCGTAGAGGTTGAATCGTAGAGGTTTTAAATTTCAATATTTATTTATCAGAAAATTGCTGGGTCAAGAATCTCATTATTAAAATATGGCAACCTATGTAGTATGTACGTATGTGTATCACTTGCCATAACATGGTATACTTAGGGAGATTTGACTTTTCCCCTTGCTTGAAGCTTATTGTCCTCCGCCACGAAGTGGTGGGAGAACTTGGAAATGCTAGCCGTCCGTCCCTCCGTTCTTCCGTCCGTCCATCCGTCCCATATCTTGTGAACGCGATATCTTGAGAACAATTCGACCACTCGACTTCAAACTTGAGAAGGGGCTTCACATCAGTTAGACGGCCATTGGTATTGATTTTCACTGAGGTACGTAATCCAATATGGCTGCCATCGACAATATTGGATTCTGTCCATCCCACATCTTGTGAATGAGTGGAGAACAATTCGACCAGTCGACTTCAAAATTGGGAGGATTCTTCACATCAGTCAGATGGCCATTGCTATTGATTTTCACTGAGGTACGTAATCCAAGATGGCTGCCATTGACATATTGGATTCTGTCCGTCCCACATCTTGTGAACGCGATATCTCGAGAACAATTCAGCCAATCGACTTCAAACTTGAGAAGGTGCTTCACATCAGTTAGATGGCCATTGGTATTGATTTTCATTGAGGTATGTAATCCAAGATGGCTGCCACTGACCATATTGGATTCCATCTGTCTCGCATCTTCTGAACGCGATATCTCGAGAACAATTCGACCAATCGACTTCAAACTCGAGAATGTGCTTCACATCAGTTAGACAGCCATTGGTATTGATTTTGACTGAGGTAGTATGTAATTCAAGATGGTTGCCATTGACCATCTTGGATTCCGTCCATCCTGCATCTTGTGAACATGATATTTTAAGAACAACTCAACCAATCGACGTCAAACTTGAGAATGGCCATCAGTTAGATGGTCATTGGTATTGATTTTCACTAAGGTGCATAATCCAAGATGGCTGCCATTGACCATCTTGGATTCCGTCTGCCCCGCATCTTGTGAACGCGGTATCGTGAGAACAATTCATCCGATTGACTTCAAACTTCTTCTTTTTTTATGCATCGCACGCTTGATCTTCCACGAACACTTTGCATGACCGTTGAATCTAAAATGCCCCCTTTTCGGTCAGTGTTAGTCCGCTGTTGAACCACCCAGTAATATGTATGAATGTTCAGTAATGTGACCTGGTCATCGGTTGCCATGGAACAATTTACTGGCAAGTAGAAACGATAAATGTATCTGAATGGTTTGGTTTTTTAACTGGGCTTTGTTAATATTATTTTTCTTCTAAACGAAACTCTTAATCCCCCCAATCAATGGTATACAGAATTGTTCGATGCTAGTTTGAATTTCTTTGAATAGTTGCCTCACATTGAATAGTTGTTTCACATTAAATAGTTGCCATAGCAATGAAATGTGTCCACAGTCAGAGTGGCAAGTAATGGATGATAGTCTAACTTGTTATCTGACTATACATTTATGTGATGGTCAGCTTTCACAAAACTTTGCAGGTGGTATAAGTCACTTGACACCTAGTTTCCATTGCATATATAACAAAAGCCTTGATCGTTACAAATTTTTTGTGGGGATTGCCAATTAACAAAATGACACTTTAAAGCAATTATGGGGATATTTTGGCCATGATCAAATTAGCCCTCAATGATGGTTGTTTCATGTCTGATATGCCAATACTCATCTCCTGACATGCTTGAAGAAGATAGAGTTTCATGCCCATTGTGCATGAAGATGCCCATTATGAATTCAGAGATAACAAAATATTCTCTTCCTGAAGTTGAAGAGATTCTTGTATTTGAGATGTGTAATCCTACATACATGTATATTCAACTATCCCTTCTCCTCAATTTCTCGCGTTGGACACGGCGGTTCTTGTCAGATCACCGAAGTTAAGCAACGTTAAGCTCGGTCAATACTTGGATGGGTGACCGGGTGCTGTACTGGCTGGGCTGATCAGTGTCCAGGGTAATAGGAACTGTGAGCACTCTCGTGTTCTGGTACATGTAGGCACTGCCATGATATAACTGAAACAAGGTTGAAAACGACGTTAAAACCTAACTACTCACTCATTCACTCAATTTCTCAAAAAAGTTTGCAGCCATACCTAAACTAAAATATCACAGAATGACTTAATACGGCCAAAGAAGTTCCTTACAGGGTTCCTTTGAGTATTCATACATTTAACTAGCTTTTTCAATGAGTGGCCAATGAAGCCCCATCGCTTGGGTAAGTTTGATCACTCCTATTGAAGGGCATAATCACCTAACACACCACACCAACAAAGAGTACATGACATTGAACCCATGATGTCACAAATGAAAATGTTTCACTTGCTAAAAAACTAGATCACTAAATTGTAATGCATGAGAATGTGTGCAGACATCACACATTTGTGGGTAAACAACTTTTTTAAACCTGTTGACACCCGGAAATCACTCGCATGTTAATTCCAGGTGTGACACTAGCAGAGGATGCCATGGTTTTTCATATGTTTTAAGCGGTGAAACGTTATCCTAGGTAGCTATCTATCATGTACATTGCTGGATATTAAGTCTGTGTTTTTCAAAAATGCATCTTGTGTCTTAGCAAGGTTTTAGTCCTACCACAGTACTAGTTCTTTAACGAAGCAAGAAAATTATATATATCCCGCCACCTGACAGACAGCCCTGCTGTCAAACTAATATTGACCTCAAAACTCAAACCAAATGCAATATCAATTGATGATGAAGAAAATCAGGACGGCAAATCTGAGGTCTGTGACAAATAATCAGGGATAATGACCCAAGGCAGTACATGTGCAGACCCCAGTCACAGATCAAGCAGAGAAGAAGAGCCTACATGCTGTCTGTGCTCACAATCGCTTCGTGGACAAGCCTGCCAGAGACAGTGCAAAAGAATCACTACACATGTAATAATTTTTTAATAATTGGGGCCAACTCATATTATCATGTATAATGATAAAAATTTTACCGGTACAGAAAGCTGCATTCCAATATGTATTTAATAAAACAAGTTTGCCTTAATCATCCTTGAATGTGTGCCCTTGATTCGTGTACAACTTAATACTTCAGAATGCTCTCCTCCGAACCCCTCCTAATTAATACATTGTACCTAAATATGTCTAAATCATCATTGTGCCCAAAAATACTGCCATCAGTTGTAATAACATCATTGTTTGAATCACCATCTGTACATGTAAGCTTATGTATCATAGACCTCACTGTATGTTTTCACTGCTATCCAGTCTGTCATGTATGATATGGTGAAAAGTTGGAGAGAGAAAAATCATGCCTAGTGAATTAATTATGTTTATAATAACTATGATCTTAACAGGGCTTATTTTGCAAAAGGTTGAGCCCCCCCACCCCCACCCCTCGGACTGGGCCTCTTAAATTATATCCATGTATTACTTACACATGTTTCTTCATAAATTGTACAGACCTGAAATCCCATGCCACAGTGTATTTGCCTTGGCGATGTGCACTAGTAACCAACACTCGGTATGATAATATGTCGGCTTTTTCTCACTTTCAAAAATTAACTATTGAAAGTATGCTAATGAGAGATAATGAAATTAGCCTAAGTTGCGAACAGTTGATAAATATTAAAATAACGAAAATATTGTCTGATTTTGAGGGAACTACATGTGTATAGTTTTGTTGCCTCTCAAATTGAGGTAGATTGTTTCATCATGCTCATCAGCACACTGTCATATATGTAGATCAATTAAAAATAGAAATAAATGTACAAAGAGGAATTTCAGAAAGAGCAACCATGTTTAATATGTTCTGGAGATTATAGAGCCAGGAAGGGTGGTTTACACTTTTGTCACAGTTCTGAATAATCTTCAATCTCCACCTACGTACATGAACACATATATCTATCAACAAGCATTAGAAGGAGCTCGATTATGCCGATTGTGATATGACAGGAAGAGGAAAGGAAACAGACCTGGATCATATACTAATGTGTTGTTGAACAATGTTCAAGAAACTACATAGGCCCTACATGTAAGTGAGTGTCCTCAGAAGGAAGTTGCGTAATCAGGTCTAAAATGGAGGTGAAAGAGGGTTTTTTTTCTTCTGATAACTTGATTCCTTCATAACCAATTCTCCAAAATGTTCAGGTGCATTAATCTATCTATTGTTCCATGTCCTTAAATTAATTTGCCATCTGAAGAACCAGTCAATGTTCTTTCAATAGCGTGACAAACATTTTTGGCCTATTAATATTATTATAATAATAATAATCTTTATTTCAACTCGACAGCCTCGATATGCCTCTTTTCATAAGGGTCGAGAACTAAACCAAATTATTTACAATTAACAACAATGTATATTCAAAGGAAAATATGTAGAAATATAATATAAATAGTTGTTGCGTTTTAAAACAGCAAGTGACTGAGAGAAATTGTGCATTTAAATTATTTAACTAAAACATTCGTTCATCTGATTAAAACATTTTTATAATTTTGAAAATAAAATTTATGACAAGCGTGTTTAAAAGCCCCCAGACTAGACCAACTTTTAATCACAGCAGGTAGTTCGTTACAAAATGTAGGAGCAAGTTCTCTAAAAGACTGTTTTAACAATTCAGTTCTAGCGAAAGGAACAACCAAGGCTTTGTTAGTAACGGAACTTACGGATCGCTGAGGGCTGTATGTCGATAACATTTTTCTGATATAAGAAGGAGACTGACCACAGAGTGCCTTGTGTGCAGAAACTACAATATTAAATTTGTAACGATATCGGAGAGGATAAGGCGAATAAATATTTCCATGGAAGGAGTACCAGGATCACAATTCAAAATTAGGCGCATTGCCCGTTTTAAAAGACTTTTGATTTTCTTCACTACACTATCCACGTGTGATGTCCAAGACAGATCATTCTGAATGAGGATTCCGAGCAACTTTTCACACTCCATATTCTCTATTTTGCTTTCTCCAAGTTTCACATTCAGTTTGGTAGACAGCAAATGTGACCTTTGTCTTGTTGTTACCAGCATACATTTAGTTTTGTCAGTATTCAGACACATTTTGTTTTGTACGCACCAATCATTGATATTTCCAAATCATTAAGCTTAGATTCTAATTCGTCAATAGTTTTTACCCCTCGGGCAGATTCTGCCCGAGCGGTATTGTCGTTGCCTCCGTCGTCGGTCCGTCTGTCCGTCTATCATATCATTGTAAACACATTATCTCAAAAAGTCCTTCACTTACAACAATGAAACTTCATACAGTTGTTTAATACAGCCAGTACCAGAAGCCTATTGAAAGTCGGTGCCATTGGATATGTTTTTCAGGAGTTATGCCCCTATATACATGTCTGGCTGTTTTTATCCTTGTAAACACATTATCTCAAAAAGTCCTTCACTCACAACAATGAAACTTCATACAGTTGTTTAATGCAGCTAGTACCAGAAGCCTATTCAAAGTTGGTGTAATCGGATGTGTTTTTCAGGAGTTATGCCCCTTTATACATGTCTGTTGGTCCATATCTTTGTGAATGAATGAATGAATGAATTTTATTCACCAATAATATATGGGTATAATAACATGTAGGTTGACAAAATAATGGCGGGAATAAAGCCCCAGGGGGCTTGTTCTATCCCAGTTAGGAATATAATTATAAGTATCTGAATATAGGGAGAATGCGAACGGTGAATAAAAAAAACTTTACAACTTTGGGCATACAATCTAGAAATTATCATCGAGAAACGGGTAAAACTTCGAGTAAATAAGATTTAAGCTTAGACCTGAATAGTGATGAAGATTTTATGGTTTTGAGAACTGAGGGTAACTTGTTCCATTCCCGTGGCCCCGTGACTCCAATTGTATAATACGAAAGATTAGAGGAATAGAAAGGTCTATATAAATTTACTTCTTGGTTCCTTGTGGGATAGCGGTGTACTTCAGACAGTTTTGTAAAATAGTTACGGAAAAGAACCGGCATTGTTTCAGGGTGATACAAAAACTTTTGAACCAGGTTTAAACAGGAATATAAATTCAGATCGTGCAGAGGGGTGATTTTTAGATGAGTGAATAGTGGTTGAGTATGCTCGCGTTTCGGCGATAGAGTAATAACTCTGAGGACACGCTTCTGGAGCAATATTAACGGTTTCAGATGAGTCATATATGTGTTTCCCCAGAGGATGTTACAGTAGGATAGGTATGGGTATATCATCGAATAATATAAGATATGTAGTGTTTTCTTATTTACTGAGTTTTTGATAAAGTTAATAACCCCAGTGTTTCTTGCCACCTTCTTGCAAATGTAGTCAATATGGTTTGTCCAGTTTAGTTTATTGTTGAAGAAAACTCCGAGGAATTTGAAACTATTTACTAATTCAATCTCTTCACCGGATATAAATAGCTGTGGCACGTGCCGCAGGCGCTGCTTGGTGGGATTTATTATCATGAATTTGGTTTTCTTTACGTTTAGTGATAGTCGATTGGCACAAAACCAAATATATAGTTTTTCCAATTCCTGTGACATAACAGTGACAGCACTGTCGAGGTGTTTAGAAGTATAAACAACACTGGTGTCATCAGCAAAAAGAATGACCTTAAGTAAATCAGTGGCATTATTAATGTCATTAATATATAGTAAAAATAGAAGAGGTCCAAGGATAGATCCTTGGGGTACTCCACAAGTGATATTCATGGAACAAGAAAGCATACTGTTATAGTAGACACATTGTGATCTGTTAGATAAATAGCTTCTGAACCACTTATTTGCTGTGTCGCAAAAACCATAATGGTGTAGCTTAGTGAGCAGTATGTCGTGATTGACAGTGTCGAAAGCTTTGGAAAGATCCAAGAAAGTAACTGTACTATATTCTCTAGATTCCTTGGCAGTGACCAATATATCATACAGAGAAATCGCCGCGTGAGAGGTTGAATGATTAGATCTAAATCCATACTGAGTGTCAGATATAATATTGTTTTTCTCTAAGAAATCTGCCATCCTTTTTATTGCGAGTTTCTCAATAATTTTGCTTAGAGCTGGTAATACAGATATTGGTCTATAATTAGAAAAAAGGTTTGTTTCACCCGATTTGAATATTGGAGTCACTTTGGCTGATTTAAGAGAATCTGGGACAATACCCGATCTAAAAGACAAGTTCGTAATGTGTGCAAGTGGAGCAGAGACAGATTTGGCGACGAGTTTGACGAGAGACATAGAAATACTGTCCAAACCCGGTGAGGCCGACTTCGAAGTCATAATGATGTTCTGAACATCAATGGAAGTTGTTGGGGTAAATTCAAAATTTTCGGGAGTAGAGGGACCGAGAAATTCACAGAAGCTTGGAGGGACTGTAGGGATATTAGAGTTCAGGGTGGAAGCCACGGTGCTGAAATACTCATTAAATTTATCTACTATGCTTTGACTATCTGTGATTTCATTCCCATCGACAATAAACGATTTAGATATGGATGTGTCTTTCTTGCGATTCATTAGCTGGCTGAGAGTTTTCCATGTACTTTTTATATCCTGGTTGGATTCATTAAACTTTTGTTCGAAGTAATTTTTTTTGGCCAGGCGAATACTGTGGATCAGTTTATTCCTATAAGTTCTGTACTCTTTATGTGAGGTTTCGTCCCGAGAAGCGAGATATTCGCGATAGAGTCTGTTTTTTTCATGGATGGAAGTAAGAATCCCATAAGTGATCCAAGGTTTGATAATCCGCTTAGGAGAGACTTCAAAAGTTGCATACGGAAAACACTCGTTATATATGGAGTCAAACTTTGTGAGGAAATTATCTAGAGCACTGACAACATTGCTTTCTTGGATAACATTGTCCCAAGCGGTGCCATTTATTACCTGTCTAAAAGTATCTTTAAGTTCAGGCGTGACTCGGCGGTAGGATATAGTTTTTGTGGAGGGTGTGCAGATGGGAGAAGATTTTAGTATGTGGAAGATGGGAAAGTGATCAGTGATGTCGGTTAAAAATATCCCAGATAGTAAGTTATCTTCGTGAAAGTTTATGAATATGTTATCTATTAATGTTGCTGTGTGTGACTTAAACTCTGGTAGGTTTAGTTATTTTGGGGAAGAAATAGTAGGATTTCAGAAGGTCAAGGAAGTCTTTTGATGGTGTATGAACATCAGTTTTGAAGAGGTCGATATTAAAATCTCCCATCAGGATGCACTTATGCTTTTCAATGTCAGATGTTTTCATGATGTCAGCTAAATGGTGGTTGAAAATGTTCAAGCTCTTGCCAGGCGGTCGATAAAATATACCAATAATGTATTTGGTATTATCAAAATCAATTTCGAGAAACAGTGATTCAAATTCGCCATTGTCATGACAGGATGACAGGTCATCGCGAACTTTGCAAGATTGAATGGTATCCTTAACATATAGAATGAGACCGCCACCCTTTCTTTTAGTTCGTGAGGAAGGGAAAGGTTTATATCCAGGTATATCGAATAGACGTTCAGTCACAGGATCCAGCCAACTTTCAGAAAATCCCAGGATAGAAAATTGGTGATTCAGATTCTGAATGAATCCAGTAATTTCAGAAAAATGTTTTCTTAGACTCCTAGCATTTAGGTGTAAACACGATAAAGACCCACTGTTATTTGCGTTGTTTACTTCTGGCTCTTCTGCAAAAGATGTTTCCGTAAAATAGTTGGACTGATGGGAGTTAATATTCTGCCAGTGAGAAATTTCATATTCATTGTCATCTGTATGCGTTTTACAATGATCTAAATCATTTAATTCGATTGGATTGAAACATTTGTTGCTTAGAAATGAAAGGTCTATTTCGGAATGAGTGACGGAGTTTAGTTCAAATTCTACCAGGAGAATGTTTTCATTGGAGAACGGTGGGAACCATGTTGGGCCAGGGAATCAGTGCTCCAGATAAAAAAAATTTATGAGGAGTACTATACTCCTCCAAATTTGTTCGAAGGAGTATCGCTTGTCATACCATGAGTATTAACGGTTCTGAAAAACTTCTGGTCCGGACAAGTTGTTGACGCACGGACAAAGGGACGTACATGCCGATCACAAGACCCAGCAGCCCTATGGGTTGAGGGGTAAAAAGCAGTAATAATGGTTATTTTGCGTGTCCCGGACATCTTCAACCGAATCACACATGATGTGATTGCTGCAGTGAAAAAAATGACTGCTCACTATAGCAACGGTACTGTTTCCGGCAAGCTCTCCAGTCTCCGTGCAAGGGTATTGCTGATGAACTATATGACAACAACGTAAAACACCCCCGGAGACAGATTTGTCTCCCTTGATATGCCTTGCTGAGATCAGGAGACCGAGTCAACGGATTGACGGCATCGTTTATTAGAGAAATTTTACGCATTGATTTTGGCGATAAGGCGTATCAGCTATTTATCGGGCGTATTTGTTACGCCTAGATTTCAGCATGCATGCGTTTTTGAACTTTTTGTAGGCGTAAATTACGCCAATACGCCCCTTATCTGGAGCACTGGGGAATGGAAAATCTTCATTACATTCATCACAGTCATCCATTGGGGATTTTTAGGTTTAAATTAATGAATAAATCCAGTTTCACAATGCAAGATAAGGTAATAAAATGCACCCATTTCTCAAAGATAAACATATATACAAAACAAAGACGCAGAAGAAAAACACCTATATACAGATAAAACAAGAACATTACAATATAAACTCGAAACCTCCGTGGCATTTGAACGGAGGGCTCCCGGTTAGAAAACAAAAACATAGGTTAATTGTTTGTACTTTGTTTAGGTAGTTGTATGCTAGTGAATAGTCAGAGCGGCGTGGTGTTAAATACACACCTTAGCAATTGACACAATAAATGATTTGCAGGAAATCTGATATACAAAGGAAAAAATCACAAAAAAGGTTTTGATGACGCTTGCGAAGCAAACACCGGCAAGCGGCATTTGTAAACACATTATCTCAAAAAGTCCTTCACTCACAACAATGAAACTTCATACAGTTGTTTAATACAACCAGTACCAGAAGCCTATTGAAAGTCGGTGCCATTGGATGTGTTTTTCAGGAGTTATGCCCCTTTATACAGGTCTGTCTGTTTTTATCCTTGTAAACACATTATCTCAAAAAGTCCTTCACTCACAACAATGAAACTTCATACAGTTGTTTAATACAGCCAGTACCAGAAGCCTATTGAAAGTCGGTGTAATCGGATGTGTTTTTCAGGAGTTCTGCCCCTTTATACATGTCTGTTGGTCCATATCCTTGTAAACACATTATCTCAAAAAGTCCTTCACTCACAACAATGAAACTTAATACAGTTGTTTAATACAGCCAGTACCAGAAGCCTATTGAAAGTCGGTGCCATGGGATGTGTTTTTCAGGAGTTCACACAAACCTGTGTGGATTGCTGTGAATAGACAGTAATCGTTCGACTACATCTACTATAGGTAATCACCGCTCTATTGTATATTGTTTTGTCTGTCTATGATCTATATCATACAGGTAAAATTATGCCCACCCCAAATATGTGAGTTGTTGGGGTCAGAAACATTATTTCCACAATTGCTCTGGGCCCGGCCCGAGGGGTCCCGATGGCGACAGCCACATGTCTATCTACAGCTCTAATTTTTGGTGAGTGGATACCCTACGGGGAGACGATGTGTCGCGTACCAAAATGAAGGTCGAGGTCAGAGGTCAAAGGTCACTGGCCTAAAAAAAGGAAATCACTGAAGTGTTCGTGTCCGGTCTATATCTGTGAACGTTTTCTATCCACAGTTGCAATTTTTCTTGAGTGGATACGCTAGGTGGAGACGATGTGTCGCGTACCAACATTGAGGTCGAGGTCAGAGGTCAAAGGTCACTGTTGCCTAAAATCAGGAAATCATTGATCGTTGACAGTTTTCTATCTACAGTTCTAATTTTTGGTGAGTGTATGCTCTACGGGGGAACGATGTATTGCATACGAAATGTAGGTCGAGGTCAGAGGTCAAAGGTCAGTATGACAGAAAAATCAGGAAATCATAAAAAAATTCTAATTTTTTGTGAGTGAATTCAATAGGGGGAAATGAGGTGTCGCATACCGAAAAATGTGATGGTGATTTCCGTCCGTCTGTCTGTCTGTCTGTCTGTCCGTCTGTCCATCCCTCGTGTCCGGTCTATATCTTGGACAGTTTTTACCCCTCGGGCAGATTCTGCCCGAGCGGTATTGTCGTTGCCTCTGTCGTCTGTCCGTCTGTCCGTCCGTCCGTCTGTCCATCATATCATTGTAAACACATTATCTCAAAAAGTCCTTCACTTACAACAATGAAACTTCATACAGTTGTTTAATACAGCCAGTATCAGAAGCCTATTGAAAGTCGGTGCCATTGGATTTGTTTTTGAGGAGTTATGCCCCTTTATACATGTCTGGCTGTTTTTATCCTTGTAAACACATTATCTCAAAAAGTCCTTCACTCACAACAATGAAACTTCATACAGTTGATTAATGCAGCTAGTACCAGAAGCCTATTCAAAGTCGGTGTAATCGGATGTGTTTTTCAGGAGTTATGCCCCTTTATACATGTCTGTTGGTCCATATCCTTGTAAACACATTATCTCAAAAAGTCCTTCACTCACAACAATGAAACTTCATACAGTTGTTTAATACAACCAGTACCAGAAGCCTATTGAAAGTCGGTGCCATTGGATGTGTTTTTCAGGAGTTATGCCCCTTTATACATGTCTGTCTGTTTTTATCCTTGTAAACACATTATCTCAAAAAGTCCTTCAATCACAACAATGAAACTTCATACAGTTGTTTAATACAGCCAGTACCAGAAGCCTATTGAAAGTCGGTGTAATCGGATGTGTTTTTCAGGAGTTCTGCCCCTTTATACATGTCTGTTGGTCCATATCCTTGTAAACACATTATCTCAAAAGTCCTTCACTCACAACAATGAAACTTAATACAGTTGTTTAATACAGCCAGTACCAGAAGCCTATTGAAAGTCGGTGCCATGGGATGTGTTTTTCAGGAGTTCACACAAACCTGTGTGGATTGCTGTGAATAGACAGTAATCGTTCGACTACATCTACTATAGGTAATCACTGCTCTATTGCTATATTGTTTTGTCTGTCTATGATCTATATCATACAGGTAAAATTATGCCCACCCCAAATATGTGAGTTGTTGGGGTCAGAAACATTATTTCCACAATTGCTCTGGGCCCGGCCCGAGGGGTCCCGATGGCGACAGCCACATGTCTATCTACTGTTCTAATTTTTGGTGAGTGGATACCCTACGGGGAGACGATGTGTCGCGTACCAAAATGAAGGTCGAGGTCAGAGGTCAAAGGTCACTGGCCTGAAAAAAGGAAATCACTGAAGTGTTCGTGTCCGGTCTATATCTGTGAACGTTTTCTATCCACAGTTGCAATTTTTCTTGAGTGGATACGCTAGGTGGAGACTATGTGCCGCGTACCAACATTGAGGTCGAGGTCAGAGGTCAAAGGTCACTGTTGCCTAAAATCAGGAAATCATTGATCATTGACAGTTTTCTATCTACAGTTCTAATTTTTGGTGAGTGTATGCTCTACGGGGGAACGATGTATTGCATACAAAATGTAGGTCGAGGTCAGAGGTCAAAGGTCAGTGTGACAGAAAAATCAGGAAATCATAAAAAAATTCTAATTTTTTGTGAGTGGATTCAATAGGGGGAAATGAGGTGTCGCATGCCAAAAAATAGGTCACGGTCAAAGGTCACTGTGACCCCAAAATCAGGAAATTATTAAAAATAATTTTTTTTTGTGTCAGTAGATACATTAGGGGGACACAATGTGTCACCTACCAAAATGTAGGTCAAGGTCAAAGGTCAAGGTCACTGTAACCCCAAAATCAGGAAATTATTAAAAATAACACGTTTTTGTGTCAGTAGATACATTAGGAGGACACGATGTGTCACATACCAAAATGTAGGTCAAGTGACCTGGTCAAAGGTCAAGGTCACTGTGACCCCAAAATAGTTAAATTGTTTAAAAATCATGATTTTTTGTGTCCATCGAGAAATTACGGGAAGACAGTTTTTCATGTATCAAAATTTAGGTCAAGGTCAATAGCCAAGGTCACTGTGACTCCAGAATCAAGAAATTGAAAATGACTTTTTTGTGTCAGTAGATACATTAGTGGGACATGATGTGTCACGTACCAAAATGCAGGTCAAGGCCGAATGTCAAGGTCACTGTGACCCCAAAAATCATGAAATTCATAACAATCATGATTTTTTTGTGTCCATTGATACATTGAGGGAAGACGATGTGTCAGTCGTGTACCAAAGTTTAGGTCGAGGTCAAAGGTCAAGGTCACTGTGACCCCAAAATCAGGAAATCATTATAAATAACTGTGGGTCAAAGATCAAGGTCACTGTGACCCCATAATCAAGAAATCATTAAACGTCACATTTTCATATGCCTGTCGAGGACGAGGTCGTGTAATGCGATGAATGTTCTGTCCATTCATCCATTAACAGACGTTGTCCATGCGATATCTCTAGTTGGTATGGATTGGTACCAAACTTGGAGTATACCTTACTCGCATGGCAAAGAGGAGCCATACATTTTGAGATCAATTTGTCAAAGGTCAAGGTCACAGTCCCCCAAAACTGAATCAAGTTAAGCTGACTATATGTGTTAGGTTGGAATATTCAAAACTACATATATATGGTATTGTCCTGTGAAGTTGTCTCCCATGTTTGAAAAAGCTACATTTAGTTGAACTGTTGTGAAATAATAACCATACATTTACTAATTTAATGGGGAGAGGGGTCCTTTATGAACTTCATACCTGCTTATTAACTCAAGAACAAATTTTTACTTCATCAGTTTCTTCTTCCTTCATGAAAAATTCCATCGTCTGAAAGGAATCCATTTGCAGGAAAACTACTATTTTCTTGTGTTTGACTAAATTGGTCGATTTCAGTGTGGGATATGTGAGCTCTCAGCTCTTGCTTCAATGTCAACTAGTTACCAAGAGTTAAGCTCGTTTTAGTTTATCATTCAATATAAGATGTTATATACGTTACATTCTCAGAAGCACAAAATTGTAGACTAGCTACCAATTGGAATCAAGGCTATTAAACAACCTTGAAATTTGGACCAGTGTATATTGAAGCCCCTTGGGCTCTTGTCAATACTGCTGCAGCTTCAGTGGTAGACCCCGCAAGGCAAGATGTTGAGGTTCTCAGAACGCTTTATGGTCTGTAAGGAGACCCTTGTTAATCAAGACTGTTTGGTTCTGTTTATTGTCTGTAAGGAGAGCCTTGTCCATCAAGATTGTTTGGTTCTGTTCATGATCTGTAAGAAGACCCTTGCCCATCAAGATTGTTTGGTTCTGTTCATGATCTGTAAGGAGACCGTTGTCCATCAAGAATGTTTGGTTCTGTTCGTGGTCTGTGAGGAGACCCTTGTCCATCAAGAATGTTTGGTCCTGTTCATGGTCTGTAAGGAGACTCTTGTCCATCAAGAATGTTTGGTTCTGTTCATGGTCTGTAAGGAGACCCTTGTCCATCAAGAATGTTTGGTTCTGTTTATGGTCTGTAAGGAGACCCTTGTCCATCAAGAATGTTTGGTTCTGTTCATGGTCTGTAAGGAGACCCTTGTCCATCAAGATTGTTTGGTTCTGTGCATGGTCTATAAGGAGACCTTGTCCATCAAGAATGTTTGGGAGAGAGAGAGAATTAAGATTTAATGTTTGGTTCTGTGCATGGTCTGTAAGGAGACCCTTGTCCATCAAGAATGTTTGGGAGAGAGAGAGAATTAAGGTTTGGTTCTGTTTATGGTCTGTAAGGAGACCCTTGTCTATCAAGAATATTTGGGAGAGAGAGAGAATTAAGGTTTGATGTTTGGCTCTGTTTATGGTCTGTAAGGAGACCTTTGCTCTTCAACACTGATTGGTTCTGTTTATGGTCTGTAAGAAGACCCTTGTCCATCAAGATTGTTTTGGTTCTAATTACGGTCTCTGAGGAGACCCTTGTCCATCAAGAATGTTGGGTTCTGTTCATAGTCTGTACGGAGACCCTTGTCCATCAAGATTGTTTGGTTCTGTTTATGATCTGTAAGGAGACCCTAGTCCATCCAAATTGTTTGGTTCTGTTCATGGTGGAGACCCTCGTCCATCAGGAATGTTTGGTTCTATTCATGGTCTGTAAGGAGACCCTTGTCCATTAAAATTGTTTGGTTCTGTTCATAGTCTGTAAGGAGGCCCTTGTCCATCAAGACTGATTGGTTCTGTTATTGGTCTATAAGGAGACCCTTGTCCATCAAAATTGTTTGGTTCTGTTCATAGTCTGTAAGGTGACCCTTGTCCATCAACACTGATTGGTTCTGTTCATGGTCTATAAGGAGACCCTTGTCCATCAGGAATGTTTGGTTCTATTCATGGTCTGTAAGGAGACCCTTGTCCATTAAAATTGTTTGGGTCTGTTCATAGTCTGTAAGGAGGCCCTTGTCCATCAAAATTGTTTGGTTCTGTTCATAGTCTGTAAGGAGATCCTTGTCCATCAAGACTGATTGATTCTGTTCGTGTTCTGTAAGGAGACCCTTGTCCAACAAGAATGTTTGGTTCTGTTATTGGTCTGTAAGGAGACCCTTGTCCATCAAAATTGTTTGGTTCTGTTCATAGTCTGTAAGGTGACCCTTGTCCATCAACACTGATTGGTTCTGTTCATGTTCTTGTCCATCAAGAATGTTTGGTTCTGTTTATGGTCTGTAAGGAGACCCTTGTCCATCAAGAATGTTTGGTTCTGTTCATGGTCTGTAAGGAGACCCTTTTCCATCAAGATTGTTTGGTTCTGTGCATGGTCTATAAGGAGACCTTGTCCATCAAGAATGTTTGGGAGAGAGAGAGAATTAAGATTTAATGTTTGGTTCTGTTCATGGTCTGTAAGGAGACCCTTGTCCATCAAGAATGTTTGGTTCTGTTCATGGTCTGTAAGGAGACCCTTGTTCATCAAGAATGTTTGGGAGAGAGAGAGAATTAAGGTTTGGTTCTGTTTATGGTCTGTAAGGAGACCCTTGCCCTTGAAGATTGTTTGGTTCTGTTTATGGTCTGTAAGGAGACCCTTGTCTATCAAGAATATTTGGGAGAGAGAGAGAATTAAGGTTTGATGTTTGGCTCTGTTTATGGTCTGTAAGGAGACCCTTGCTCTTCAACACTGATTGGTTCTGTTTATCGTCTGTAAGAAGACCCTTGTCCATCAAGATTGTTTTGGTTCTAATTATGGTCTGTGAGGAGACCCTTGTCCATCAAGAATGTTGGGTTCTGTTCATAGTCTGTAAGGAGACCCTTGTCCATCAAGATTGTTTGGTTCTGTTTATGATCTGTAAGGAGACCCTAGTCCATCAAGATTGTTTGGTTCTGTTCATGGTGGAGACCCTTGTCCATCAGGAATGTTTGGTTCTATTCATGGTCTGTAAGGAGACCCTTGTCCATTAAAATTGTTTGGTTCTGTTCATAGTCTGTAAGGAGGCCCTTGTCCATCAAGACTGATTGGTTCTGTTATTGGTCTGTAAGGAGACCCTTGTCCATCAAAATTGTTTGGTTCTGTTCATAGTCTGTAAGGTGACCCTTGTCCATCAACACTGATTGGTTCTGTTCATGGTCTGTAAGGAGACCCTTGTCCATCAGGAATGTTTGGCTCTATTCATGGTCTGTAAGGAGACCCTTGCCCATTAAAATTGTTTGGTTCTGTTCATAGTCTGTAAGGAGGCCCTTGTCCATCAAAATTGTTTGGTTCTGTTCATAGTCTGTAAAGAGATCCTTGTCCATCAAGACTGATTGATTCTGTTCGTGTTCTGTAAGGAGACCCTTATCCAACAAGAATGTTTGGTTCTGTTATTGGTCTGTAAGGAGACCCTTGTCCATCAAAATTGTTTGGTTCTGTTCAGAGTCTGTAAGGTGACCCTTGTCCATCAACACTGATTGGTTCTGTTCATGGTCTGTAAGGAGACCCTTGTCCATCAGGAATGTTTGGTTCTGTTCATGGTCTGTAAGGATACCCTTGTCCATCAGGAATGTTTGGTTCTGTTCATGGTCTGTAAGGAGACCCTTGTCCATCAGGAATGTTTGGTTCTGTTCATGGTCTGTAAGGAGACCCTTGTCCATCAGGAATGTTTGGTTCTGTTCATGGTCTGTAAGGAGACCCTTGTCCATCAAAGACGGATTGGTTCTGTTTATGGTCTGTAAGGAGACCCTTGTCCATTAAAATTGTTTGGTTCTGTTCATAGTCTGTAAGGAGACCCTTGTCCATCAAGACGGATTGGTTCTGTTCATATTCTATAAGGAGATCCTTGTCCAACAAGAATGTTTGGTTCTGTTCATGGTCTGTAAGGAGACCCTTGTCCATCAAAGACTGATTGGTTCTGTTCATGTTCTGTAAGGAGACCCCTGTCCTTCAAGATTGTTTGATTCTGTTCATGGTCTGTAAGAGACCCTGGTCTATCAAGAATGTTTGGTTCTGTTCATGGTCTGTAAGGAGACCCTTGTCCATCAAGACTGAATGGTTTTGTTCATGGTCTGTAAGAAGACCCTTGTCCCTCAAGATTGTTTGGTTCTGTGTATGGTCAGTAAGGAGACCCTTGTCCATCAAGACTGTTTGGTTCTGTTTATGGTCTGTAAGGAGATCCTTGACCATCAAGAATGTTTGGTTCTGTTTATGGTCTGTAAGGAGACACTTGTCCTCCAAGAACGTTTGGTTCTGTTCATAGTGTGTAAGGAGACCCTTGTCCTTCAAGATTGTTTGGTTCTTCATGGTCTGTAAGAAGACCCTTGTCCTTCAAGATTGTTTGATTCTGTTCATAGTCTGTGAGGAGACTCCTGTTATTCGGGAATGTTTGGTTCTGTTGATGATCTGTAAGGAGACCCTTGTCCCTCAAGATTGATTGTTTCTGTGTATGATCAGTAAGGAGACCCTTGTCCCTCAAGATTGTTTGTTTCTGTGTATGATCAGTAAGCCGATCCTTGTCCCTCAAGATTGATTGTTTCTGTGTATGATCAGTAAGGAGACCCTTGCCCCTCAAGATTGATTGTTTCTGTGTATGATCAGTAAGGAGATCCTTGTCCCTCAAGATTGATTGTTTCTGTGTATGGTCAGTAAGGAGATCCTTGTCCCTCAAGATTGATTGTTGTTGTTTCTGTGTATGATCAGTAAGGAGACCCTTGTCCCTCAAGATTGATTGTTTCTGTGTATGATCAGTAAAGAGATCCTTGTCCCTCAAGATTGATTGTTTCTGTGTATGGTCAGTAAGGAGACCCTTGTCCCTCAAGATTGGTTGTTTCTGTGTATGGTCAGTAAGGAGACCCTTGTCCCTCAAGATTGATTGTTTCTGTGTATGATCAGTAAGGAGATCCTTGTCCCTCAAGATTGGTTGTTTCTGTGTATGGTCAGTAAGGAGATCCTTGTCCCTCAAGATTGGTTGTTTCTGTGTATGATCTGTAAGGAGATCCTTGTCCCTCAAGATTGGTTGTTTCTGTGTATTGTCAGTAAGGAGACCCTTGTCCCTCAAGATTGATTGTTTCTGTGTATGGTCAGTAAGGAGACCCTTGTCCCTCAAGATTGATTGTTACATGTGATGCAGATTAAAATCCACTGACTACACACCGGAATGACTCCTATATTGAAGGACATCTTCTTTTAAAACTTGTGTACAAATATTTAGCGAACAATCTAGTAAATTTATACGAGTCACATCGAAGGAATTTAGAAAATATTGAGCGAGCAGGATACTTTTGAATATCAATGTTTAAATCAGTAAAGAGTTGACGTCTCAAATCTTCATTATTCGAGCAACACAAGCAGATTCAGATTCAGCACTCTTGAAATATCCTAAAACAACTTGTTACCAGCTTGTACCAAAAAATGCCTCAGGAACATCTTCTAGATGCTTTTTCTGAATTTTCCACCTGTCTAAAAGGACGTCTACATAGATTGGGATCATCTGAATTATTGTACATGTAGGAACTATATGGAATCAATTACATGTATTTCTTCCACATATCTCCTGGGTTATTAGGTTAGTGAATTCCATATGCAGTGCAGCTTAGATGAATACATTTACATTTCAGTGCAAATCCATTAAAATATTTGCTTGTAGTTCTTGGAAAGCTATGTGTTCATCATAATTGTACAGGTGCAATTATGTAAAATGTAATAATTAAAACATATTTTAAACTTGAAAACTGGGTACAGTTTGGATTGTGAAGATTGTACTAATTTACATTAATGAAGGAGAGGCAAATTGCAATATATGTACTTCAAAAAAGATGTTTTTGGAAAGTTGCAAAATTAATTCAAATTAAGCACTTATTAAGAACCCAGGAGCCTGATCTTGGTTGAAAAAAAGAGAAAGATTTTCTAAAATTCTTTTATCTTATATAGTCCAAAACATTTCCATTCTTATACCGAAAACATTTATGGAGAAAACGTTCCCCTACATGTATAAAATGTTCATCGTCAAACTTATGCTTTCTGCAAAGAAACATATGTACATGTACTGGACTGAAATCGGATTAACATCTGACCTGCTATGGGAGACTGTGATCACTACGGGTATTATACAGGCCAGCACTGCAACTGTTGGGCACCCCTGTCTGGTAGATTCCACGTAGGGAACAGATAACAAAACGGAAATTATTCCATTTGTGCATCAAAATTTTCTCCCGGTTGTGCTTTGACACATGTTTTTTTATATTTTTTTTTATATAAATTCCTCTCATGAATCCATAATAATTAGGTGGCATCAGAAAGTTTGCAGCAAGTTTGCAGATGAGTTTCCGGCACCTGCAGATTGCCGCAAACTGCTTATGTATCCCAGTACACTCTTCCAGCAGCATTCTGGCATACTCTTCTGGCAGCCTGAGCTTATTAATATTGTCATGGAGATGGTCAGAACGACATCATACTGATCTTCACATAAATATTACTCAGTCATGCAATGAAATCTAAAAAGACAATATGCACATAATCAGTTGTTCCTATGACATGTATGATGAACACAATGTTAGCAGTGAATTTTTCTGGAAGTACCTATCAACAATTAGAGATAAAACTAACAATTTTATGCAAAAGTGCTACGTAGTCCCCTAGACAACATGAATAAGGGAAACACAATGATCACTCAACATGTACATGACAGAGAAAACTATAACTTGTCTATAAAAATAACTGGACTGGCCTGAACCATAAACTGTTACTTTATATCCAAACAGACTTACCACGCAAACTAGTATCATGAAGGCACCAAATTGTATATATTTTGCAGAAAGCGTAAGTTATCTGGAACAACTTATCATGGTTGCAAAACATGTTCTCCCACCATTCTCTGCTCACCAACTGCCAAGATCTGAAAGTGCTGATCCAAATTACATATGTATTTTGTGCACCATAAGTAATTCATTGATAGGAAAGGTTAGTATACCATGTACAGGGCTCGTTTTTCGTCAAATTTAACCAGAATCCAAATGGATTCCCGTAATTTAGTCACACGGGAATCCAATTTATCGTCGTGGATTACAAGAATGCCAATAATGTGAGTGAGCTGATAAACATGTTGAATTATATCAATACTAGTCTGAGTTTTCTTTTATTTCAATTTGACAACCTGAAGAAATGTCAATAAAATGCTTGAACAATATATAGTAAACTTCTAACTTTCAGCTCATCGTGACTTTCGGAATTATTGAAGACGAACAGACAGACTTTATACGTGATCATTAAAATTTAGAACCAGCATGGAGTCCGGAAAATGTGTATGGAAATTTCACATGAATTGTAATTACTTCACCGTAAACGCAATAAACGGCAAACGAATTCATATCTACACATGGGAAGAGATCTTGTGATTATTTCGATTGATATGAACAGTGACGGCATCAGTAATGAAATGGCATGAAATGTTTTTTTTAGTCCACCTGTTACATGTGACAGGTAAGGTTTTTCCCACCCAAAACTTACTTGTACACTAATTTTGTCAAAATTTCTATATACATGTATGCTGATATGCGATTTATGTTTAAACGATGGCGTTTGATAAGAAAACTATCCATTGTTGTCCTGAGGATTTTATTTTTTATGCCCACCCGCAAACTTTCTTGAGTTTCAAAATGTTTTTATTACCTCATGTAGTAAGAAGACAGAATGACAAATAATTAATTTTGATAATTGCTAGGCAAATGATAAATAATTACTTTCACTGGTCAAATGATAAATAATTAAACCTATTACAAAAAAAAACACACAACAACAACACAATCTAGCATTCCCCAGTAGCCTATCATTCATTTTCATTTCCAATTTGTTTTTGGAAATGTCACATTATCAGGCACGATGACGGAAGCACAGATATGTATAAAGTTATTAGCATTTTATGTTCACGGAATATGATCAGTGAACGTACGGTGATTGAGAAGCACGACACAAACAACCTGATGTTGTCTGGTTACAGTTTCATCCCTGTCAGGCTATTAGAAAACATTCTCTAGATCAGCTTCACGTTTGTAATGTTTGTAAAAAATTAAAACTAAATGATATGGTAACAATGGAATTCTTTGGCAGTAGACAAAGAATGGAATTTGTTTCAGTAAACCTTGCACATTTTCCTTCGTCCGCTTTTCTGTCGCAATGCGTACAGTTTGACAGTCATCCGTCGTTAACCTTCTTTTACTCGTTTGTCTAACATTTGAGCGTGGGTTCCCGATCTGTTCACCGTGACCATTGATCTGAAGAATATCCGTGACTTGAAATATACCTCGGCGACTGGCGATCTCCAATGGACTCTCCAGGGGTGCAAGCAAATATGGAGCGTTGAGGTCTAATCGAACGTCGACGCTTGCCGAAGCATAACGAGGCTAAATTTATTTTTAGCTCTAAAGCAGGGCATGCTCTCAGCAAAAGTTTTGACATCGGTTAACAACAACAACAAGTTTTTCTCGCTTCGGGCGTTAGTAAAGATCATCGCCTAGGTAGAATTTTTTCCTACCTAGTTTTTTTTCCTTCCTAGTTTTGGACTTCCTGTTTCGCTGATCGTCATTTTCAAGAGGATTAAAAGTATACAATTATTTTTAATTTGACTTGATGTTACGGGAATCCACTTGGATTCGCGTATGGCGAATTTACGGGAATAATAAGAGAATCGGATTCCCGGATCCCGTCGAAAAACGAGCCCTGATGTACATTAGAACCTGCAATGACCTTTTGTCTCACAATTAATTGTTCATTTTGAGGTCATTCCAATGATAACTATAATTTCAAACTATTTGGCACAGTGTGATAACCTATTCTGTATAGTTCCTTCTCTAATATATTCCTATGCTAATGCAGTTTGGATATATCCAGTTTCATGCCAGTTTCATGCCAGTAGCGGCATACTTTGGTTCTGGCAAACTCTTGGTGTACTGTGTGCCGCTAGCAATGCACTGTGTGGCGCTAGTGGCACACAGTTTGGTTTTGGCACACCTTCTGTGCATTTTGTGCCACAGCGGCACACTCTTGTCTATTTTTGGCACACTCTCTGCACACAGTTTGCCAGTACTGGAACACGGTATAATCATCAATTGGGGTTGCCTTTAGCGGCATGTACTCTCCGCAACAGTTCTGGCACACTGTTCAGATTGCGACAAGTAAGGGTTTTCCCTCATTTCATAGGTTTGATAGTTTCACTGTTTGTGTAGATTTGCTTTCTAATGATATGTGCTATCAAAGCAAAAGTTTTGGAATTTGGACTATGAGATATTACACAAGTGTCCCTCATATCTCAAATTGTTTTGCTCACTTTGAAGATATGATTACAATGATAATAGTTTAGCTAATTATTCAGATCATGCAACTTTAAATGTCGATAAAATAAATTGTGAGGAAACGGGTTTGAAATGTCCAGAATGGGTAGATCAAGTTTTAACACATTTTGGGGGAAAAATCTAGAAGATTAGCAATCTAAAGCAAAGGCCATATATTTTAAATTGCTTCGATTAAACTCGATTATTTCAAATTTTGCATCTTCAAAAGTGAAATATTTATTTAAATTCAATTCGCTAAATCTGTACATATATAATATACCTGGTTCAGTCCCTTAGTTTTGATATAATGGCTTAGTTGCACATTATTGAGAGAGCAATGAAGAATCTGTTCACAGAACAGTGACTTTAGCTGATCATGGACTGGGTTTTATAATTTCACTTCCCCTTATCTTTTAACCCAGGAGACTATTTTGAACTGGTAATAGCTGTCATAATTTTATACATACATACATATATTTTCCCAGTATTCAAAGAAAGTGTCATTATGCCTGAATTTTGCGAAAATATAATACGCATGTATCAAATTATGCCAGCTATCACCTGTTAAGATCGTCTCCGGACTTAAAAGTTAGGGAATCTGAAATTTGACAACCCAGTAGCTGATCAGCTGAAGTCACTGGTCTGCGAACAGACATGCTCTCTATGTTCTCTCAATAATGTGCAACTGGGTCATTAAGGGAGACCTGAAAATATGATTAATGAAATCTTCACAGCTCTTCCCAGTATTTTGGCGATATCTTGCCAGTGGTTTGGAGTAAGGCCATGAAATTTCACCCACTTGTCAATCCAGACACGAGGATGATACCAGAAAACGAAAAACGGAGAAAAATAATTTCATTTTTACATTTATTTTGTAACTTATTACAGTCAGTATTAATGTCATTCAGGCTAAACCCAGTTAAGTATAAGAACCCCAAACACAGCATCAAATTGATCGGCAAGTTTCAAACAATAGTACTGGGCCATTATTTTTTCCATATGGTAACAAAAAGTGAAAATATTTACCAAACGGTTTCAATATTGATTCTTCATATCATATTCCTATATTGTTTAACACTGCCTTTGGGCTTCTTATAACCGAGTTTAGCCTGATTGACAGTCATATTCATACTAAAGTACAAAATATATGCATTTTATATTGAATAATTTTTGACCATTTTTCTTCTTGCTGTATTGACAAGTGGGTGAATTTCCATGGCCTCAATCCAAGCCATTGGGAAGATATCACCAAAAGAGTGACAGATAAATCAGGTTTTCAGGTACCGGTAAAAGTCCCCCTTAAAACAGGATGCCTGAATTTTCTGTGAAAAAGCCTTGTTTCCTTATTGTTGCTATTATTGCTGATATTCATGGTCATTCTCTCCCAGGCTGTCTGCTGTGTGCCAAATTGCTGAATTCATATTGTTATGGTTAATCAGTGAGGTTGACCATGCATGTTCACCGATGTATGTACTGGTCAGTATACTGTTTGTTATTAGCAGGTGGCAGGCTGTAGTTAGACGCCTGGCAGTCGATCCCCACACAAAAGGTGTGTATAAAGCTGTGGTTGGCTCAATATTTATGAATATTTCATCTTCACTCTGAACCATCACCAGTTATTCATGGTTGCTGGCCCTGACAGCCTATTGAACATACCTCTCAAGATGATCTCATCTCCGTGGCTCTTGTCTTCCTGTGCTCTAGGTGTTACCATGCAATGATGTAATATCGTGGAGAACTATGTGTGCCCTATGCACGCATGTATATAGAGGGGGTGGTATTATTGAAGGCGACATGATGAACTCGGCCTGTCTTCACCATGCAGTCAATTAGTTATCCCCTAGCTCTCAGTTATGCCTGTATCTATAGACTTGTCAAGGGTTTCCTTACTTGATATTACTTATTTATGGTATGCTATTCATTTCCTTCTTCTAATTTCTATCTTGCTAATTTTCCCCGGAGATTGTCTCACGGTGCTGTTTGCTCATTCCGTCGTAAGGGCTGGTTCAATCTATGTTTAATGTGTAAGGGCCTGGTCTCGCAGTGACACGTATGTCATGTTGGTAATTGTACTAACAGTGCAGAGTGACTCAAGTCGGCTCTGAGCCATTATCATGCACAAATCTCAATCATGAGCAGCTCGCATCTTGCTGGTTACATGTACAAGCATGCATGAATCCAGGGCATTTCCCCCAGTGGACATTTTCCCCAGCGGACATTTTTACCTCCGTTTTCACTTTAGTTCAATTTTATTCTCATCAAATGGCTTCGTGACACCGACCTATACGAACAGTTATAGTTATGCTATGTACCATGTATACATCTTTTATATTGTTTTAAAATGTGCTATAAGACTGTATAATACTGATATACACTGTGTATATATATCTTATCACTATGTGACTCATTTATCGTAAAACATATGTGGTCAAACTTATATCCTTATATAAAAAATATAAAAAAATATATATAAATTTTTTTTTGTTATTGCCCAATTATTTAAAAACTATGTTCAAAATAACCTAAAAATATAGGGTGGGGGAAATGTCCACTGGGGGAAATGCCCACTGGGGGAAATGTCCATGGGGGAAACGTCCACTGGGGGAAATGTCTGTACGCCTATATGCATACATACAAGCACCAGTAATGTTTTAAGTTTGAGTACCCTATTTCTTTTAGTTATTCAGATGGAAAAACTTAACTTCAGCCTTTGGAGAGAAATTCTACAAACATTCTACAAATTTAACTAGCTATCTTTTCAGTTCTTGGGATAAATAGAAGAAATAGAGTAAGATAAATTTATTTAGAGACCTATACGACAAACATGCTAGGACAATATAGGACTATCCATACACAGTTGAAGAGTTTATATGTCAAAGATATAGATGCAAAGATAATACACAGGACTATATACATGTACACATGAGTTAACAATTCACATGTCATCATGTGTAAGATGTAGAGGTAAAATTTTCTTTGTTAACTTACTGTACTCTGTTAACTTAAAAAATCAGTGCTATCTGTTATACATGTATGCCTGTACATATACAGTATATCAAATGAATGCTTAAAAATGCTGAAACTGAAAAATGCTTAAAAATGCTTAAAAATGCTGATTTGTAACTTCACTCATTGCTATATCACAGACCCGATTTCATTCATCTATGCAATCTTTTAGTGAGTTTTGTGTTCAGTTCCAGTTCATTCCGTTCGGTTGCTTTCAACAACAGTCTTCATTCCATTCATCGTTCTTCATTCCATTTGTGGTCAGTGGGCAACAATCAGTCTTCGTTCAATGGTCTTTGGTTACTTTGTTTCGTTCATCGTTTTGTTTTCAATTAAAACATTTGGTGAGTGTCAATCCATTTTGTTATGAAGACATGTGTGCTTGTCTATCAAGGTTAAAAAAGGTTTCTCCATAATAGCTGCAATTGAAAGCAATAACAGTAAATGACTGACACAAACCTTGTATTATCTCTAGATGTCAAGTTTTCCTCTGACAGGTTTTGCATTCTGTTCTGGTTTCATTCCATATTCAGTGATATTCGGTGGATGGTCTTCATTCAACAATCTTCGCTCATGTTCTATTCAGTATTTACTTTGGTCTGTTCCATTATTTTTGTTCATCGTTCTTGTTCTAAATCGTTCAAATACATGTAAATGTAAATGCAAAAAATCTATAGTACCGAAGAACACAACTGGGTCAGTATCTTTGTTAATCCATATCAGTGCTTCGGATTTGAAAAATCCAGAAGAGCTAAAAATCGCTCTTCTAATTTTGTCAAGAAGAGCGATCACTCCTCTAAAAAAAATCCTTTCTAAAAACTTTTAGAAGAGCTATTTACGAGAATGGGGATGTAACTAGTAATTCCCATTTTATGATTCTTCTTGCAAGAAAAGTATTAGTATTATTTTCAAACTTCTTAACATTATGAAATGCGACATCAATATTATCTGACAATCATGTATGAAATGTTGATAATAAACGTAAGCGAAACCAGTTATCCCTGATGTGTTTCATTGTTATCCCTTTATTTCTTCTTTCCTCGGATTCTGCGATGTTTGAGAATTTTGTCAATGTTTTGCGCAGTTTGCGCCAAACTTCTGTTACAGTACCATGCCGTTTTCGGCCGTATACGATAGAACACCACCAGTGTTCCGCCTTTTAAATGTTTCTAGTCTAACTGTTGGTGGAAGTTTTGTAGCCATTTCGCTTATTCGCGGCCACAATCGATCAAACAAATCCCAAAATCAGACGAGCGCGCCAACAACAATATGTCCGTCGACACATTCACACACAGCTGTATCCGCCGCTGTCATTGGTCAGTATTACACACAGCTGTAGAAATTTAACCAATTATAAGCGAGGACGTTTCGGTCCTCGGTTAAATCCGAACCAAGTTTAACTCCTTTGCCAGAAGAGCTCGCACACTTCCGGATTTTCGTGATCGAAACGTATTGCGTTTTCATGGAAAGTTATTAGAGGTAAATAAAGATTATTCCATACGATAAATTCAAGAAGCGCGAAAAAAAGAGCCTCTAAATTTTGATTCAGGCGCGCGATTGAGCGCTTTCGCTCTCGCGCTTCTTAAATCTGAAGCACTGCATATAGATCAATATATTTGGGTAATTCTTCAGGAAATACACATGCATGGAATCACATTCCAAAAACAGCATCTAGGCTGTCTTCATATAAATTGTTGTTGGGTTTGTCCTGCCGTAGACATTTAGCTAGGAACAAGTAGTCCAATAATGGTTTTTTAAGGGTCCGATAAATTCACAGGATATACAATGTAAATGTACTGTAGCTATGGTTATGCACCCAATAAACAGTTACACCAAAAATGGTTTATATCTGGAAATAGTCTTCATGGCACCAGGGATAAAGTTTTGTCATTATATGGCTTCTTCAATTTGACAGAAGAATACTTAATCCTACTTTTTCTCTGTGTTTGAATAACACAGTTGAAAAGTGAACTTTCTGTTATTGGATTATTAGAGGAATTACATGTACCGCCCTGTCAATCCTGTAATCATTCATTCACACGCTATTACAATTTCAGTCACCACTCATCTTATTGACAAGTCTTTTTTTTAAATAAATTTAATCACCTTCTGAAATTCGATAAAATAATGAAAAATGATGTATTATTCACAGGATTTTTGACCATTTTGTAAGTTTCCTGTTCTAATATATTTGACTATAATCCATGATTGCATGTTAGAACATTTCATTTCCTTTGATTGACTTATTGGATTATTTACCCAAACTTCGACTATTTATTTAAATCATACATATTATAGCTTACATGTACATGTATAGACAATGCCTTTTTTTTAACATGAAAATCAATTTGGTTCAGTGACAGAGCTATTAATTATTTGTTTTTACACAGCAAAAAAAAACAATTTTAGGCTTTTTTCTTAAAATTTCTCATTTAAGAACTCACATTTTGTCTTTTTTAGGACAATAAATTTGATCAGAAGAAAAATGAGTGTGAACTACACAACAATAAATATATTTGGGAACTTTTTGGGTGCTCTTAAATATTAAAAAATTGGTTAATTTTCTCCAAATAGGTCAAAATGTATTGTTTTCTCATTCAAGAAAATATAAGACTTATAATGTTGAATTTTCTTAATATATCTCTTTTTTTTAGAAATATTACAAAAATTCCAGATTATATTCGTTATGAGTCTCCCATCTTTAAATTTTCTTGGACGAGAAAAAAAATATGTTTTGACCGATTTGGAGAAAATCAAATATTTTTTTTCAATATTTATTTAATGTTCTTCGAATAGATTATTGTTTAGTTAAACTCATTTATGTTATCTTAAACAATGCAAAATGTAATTTCTTAAGTAAGAATTTTTAAGAAAAATGCAAGAAAATATTTTTACCGTTTATCCCTCGGCCAATTTTGGCCTAAGGGTATTGTCATCATACATCTGTCTGTATACACTTGTTCATCCATACGTACACATGTGATAATCACATATCTGCAAAACGATTTCACTGTTGAATTCCAAATTTGGTGTGCTTACTTATACATGTACCTGGTCAAGAGCCAGAAGCCTATCGAAAATGAACTTGTTCAGTTGATTTTATATGGTTGCTATGGCAAAATGATCAGTTATTTTTTAATGATAAATTTTTTTGGTTTCCATTTTTAGTTAGTATAATTATCAATAAGTTTGTTTTATTAATATTAAGACCAGTTTAAGTAATAATAATATGTATATGCTTGTGTAGCTTTCTTATACATGTATTTGACGGGTGTAGGACAAAACCCCCAGTGGACAAAACCCCCACAGACAAAACCCCTAGGACAAAACCCCCACTGGACAAAACCCCCATCACATATTATTTCCTATGCTACATGTATTTTACCAATAAAAGAAATAACATGGTAAATGATAAGATCTCAAGACAAAGTTATTTGATGTTATAACATATTTATTAATCTTTCAATACTTGTGTAGCCTACTATACAAGGCTACCCTGTTCTTACATGACCAATAATTGGAGGTAATACCAGTTTCTCACTAGCACATTTTTTCACCCCAAACGAAGTGTATACCAGTCATTATAATCCTTATAGCTGAAATACACAAAAAATGACAATCATAGAGAATAGATATTTATGAATTTCTATATTAAAAATATAAAAATTCTGTCTGAAATAGCTATTTTGGGGTGACATGGGGGTTTTGTCCGACTTTTCAATTTTGGGGGTTTTATTCATGGGTGTTTTGTCCTTGGGTGTTTTGTCCGTTGGTGTTTTGTCCAGGGGGTTTTGTCTGGATCCCGTATTTGACTATCATATTTAGTTCAGCAAACAGTTTATTCTTCACAGACATTGACTTCCATGAATATTGTGTATGTTCTTTCAAATACCTTAAAAAAGTAATCCAAAATAATTCTAATATTGTAAAAAACCTATTCAAGTAAATAATTTATATACATGATTGTAGTTTGCCACAAGTCTTTTATTTGCCTGTCATGTTTAGTGCAGCAAACACTGAATTTCTTATCCTCAAATTTTATTGCTTCCAAGACAATGACATTGATGAATTTGAGTGTGTTTGTCTTTTGAATTACAATTGTAACAATATACAAAAGGTATAATGCAAATTAATTTGATATTGAAAAAGGCAAAAAAAAAAATTGCACTATCAATGGTGTCTGATCATGAAGGTAGAAATAGAAGAAGAAAGTAAAAATGAAAAATACCAGTTTTGATGATCACACTCAAGCCAAATTAAACCTAGGAGTGTGAAACACAGCCCTTGTCAAATGGATTTCTCTGCAGAGCACACTATCTGCCATGTACATGTAGTTTCAATTTGAGAGACTGAAATATTTTTCTTTTACTCACATCTCATTGTACCCACATGTAAATGCACAAGGTACA
This sequence comes from Hanleya hanleyi, assembly GCA_036873755.1. Taxonomy (NCBI): domain Eukaryota; kingdom Metazoa; phylum Mollusca; class Polyplacophora; order Lepidopleurida; family Hanleyidae; genus Hanleya; species Hanleya hanleyi. Next base: position 74,788 of record JAVTVY010025634.1, read on the forward strand.
TTTTCTATTAGTTTAAATTTTAATATACCAGCTGTTGTGTATCGAAATAAATATTTCAGTCTTGAACCATGTAGATGTGTCATTGAAGCGGGTCAAAGTTAAGTAAGCTGAACAAAGGCTATTGAGGAGATAATAGCAAGAACTTTGGATGAGCAATCTTTGTCTTAGTTTTCAAACAAACACAGTTATTACTATGAGGGCTGGCCTGAAAATTATCCATGGACTTTATAATACTTGACTGTTCAATTTGGGGAAAATCTTAACAGTTCAAGTTCACCAAGCTGACAAATATGAGATGGCTGTTATCAGAGTTAATATAGGGTGTTTGTTCTCCTTAGATGCATGTCTACATGTACATGTACCAATTATTCAACCCATATTTTGACCAGTCAATAAAATCCCCAAGCAAGATGATGATACCATGATAATATAGGGGAACAATTAAATTGGAGAGTGAGGTCAGGCCTGATAATGGTGGGCAGAGGAAGAAATGGGACCTAGAGATATTTGTTAAAAGGGGGGGGGGAGGGGGCAACAATAGCTGAGAATGAGTCTTTTGACAAGGTGCACAATGAAAGGTACTTATAGGACTGGAGTGGTGAACACATCTACCATCTGCTGTCTACATAACTGACCCAGCTGGACGTTTATAATTACCTAGTGACCAGTGATAATAACTGTACACCTTGGTACTTACATTGACTTGTAAGAAAAGAAAAATGGTAGTTGGACCTTAATTAGGTCTGTCAAGATTTCTTTATATCTCTTAATTACTGTTGTCATTGTTCAGAATGATACTCTAATCCCCCCCACTTCAAAATGCAGATGTTGTAAATAGTTTTACATACTAGACCTTGCCTTATATAATATTTAATGGCAGGTGCATTCTCTTTCTTAATGTTGAATGACCATATATAATGAAAATGTTCTGGCCTAATGAGTAACAGCTAAGAAAATTGTGGATTGTTATAAGAAAATGCTTTCAAGTTTTAAAACTATTTCTTCTACAGTTTAACAAATTTTGAGTCATAAAATTTCATAATTAATGTCCTGTCATAATTAATACAATTATGCCACTTGGTAAAATTACCTTTCTATTCAAAAACATAATTCAAACTGTTAAGATTATAAAATTAATTTCATTAGGGATTGACAAGAAATTGTCTGGCAAGATTTGCAAAATGAAATGATAAATGAATATGGCAGATTGTATTAATTAAAGTGGTGCATTGTTCTCTGCTTAATTGGTTTTTGCTATCTACAATTGCTAGTCTTTTTTCTCTCTATGGCCTGTGTACACAGTTGACTTAAGAGTTAAAGTTTATGCACCTCTAGAATCACTGATCTTTTGTCCTTGTTATCAAATAGATAGAGGGAATTAGAGATCCCAGTTCAAACACTCAGGAGTTCAAGAGTGTCATAGAGCTGTGCTACATAGCTGAAGCAGTGGAGTATAGACCTATCAAAGATCATTGATAGCTGGTGTTTACACTGAATTGGACAGTTTGGTGTTCAGTGTCAGAGAAGCTGCCCAGTATGTAGGTAGGACCACAGGGGACATTCATTCTTAATAGTCTGTCTTGTGCTGTTTATTATTTCTGTGTAAGGGGAGCATGTTGGTTATTGTCTAAGCACAGCTGGAGCCCACACTGGGGGCACCTGCTGAAATGTCAGGCATGCTTCTTTCAAACATTTATATGTTGGACAATAATTGTCTATATGGAAGAAGGTTCCAGTGATTGGAAATGTCAAATTGTTTTTCATCTGATTCTTCGCTCATAGTCCTCATATTATAATGCGTATGAAACTCTCTCTGACAAATGATATTTCTGTGAACCTAAATAATCTAAGATTATTTTAATCTTCTGAATATGTAAGAAGAATAAAAATAAAGAAATCTAAATCCACAGTCATGTGGACTACTTCTCAATGTCACCTGAAACTTAGGTAAAACATATAAGCTTACATTCACATTCAAGAATTGTTATACAATTATACAACCATAGAATAAGCTTTTTGAGCTGTATAAATTATTTGGTATTTGGAAATAATTTTACTATTCAATTTTTTGCTCTGGGGCATTGCATATTGAGTGTGGAATGAATTGTTTATATGCCAGGTTCTTTATTGATTATGAAATATATTTCACACATTAATAATTTTATTTATTTGTTTGTCAGACTCGCAGATATTTTCTAGATTTGTTGGAATAGCCGGTTTGGTAGCGTTAATTATAAGAGTTGAATTGTGCCTGTGAGGTAGGTGTACATGCCCGGAGATAGAAGCAGCATCAGTTGTCCTGGCTGTCATTAGAATGTTCACCATGTACATGTAGCCAATGGCAGTGAAGATGAGAGTTATTGAGAGTGAGGCAGCTAGAGAAGTCAGCCACTATAGTCAGAGATACTGTTCTATGTAACATCTGTCTCTATTGTGTTTAACAGGCAATGAATAGGGGCCCCACTTATCATAGAGATCAGAGCCTGAGCCAAGTGTCTACACACTCACAATAGCTGTCTCTGGGAGCTAGGCCGCCGCCCACTTGACACGATCAGCCAATGAGCAGGATGTCTTCAGTGGAGGCTGCCTCCTCAGGTCTGCAGACATACACTACTTGTAGGAGTGTCAAACAAGGAAGGAGAGACAGTAACATCGTGGAGACAACAGTCAGTGAAAGCCTGCCAACTTCTTTGACAGCTGGACTGGCTGAGAACAGACCGGGAACATATCAGGAGTTCCTCCAACACCGAGAGGGCTATCAACCATTCCAACACCAGATAAATTCTGCTTCATGTTCTCGCGCTTATCCCCTTGACTTTAAGTCACACCTACAGGCCGGCCAGCAGACATTTCAAGAGGACACAGGTGTGAGGTATACTACCATGAGAGAGTCTATAGAAACCTCGCCAGAATCAGAGTCACAGCTTTGCCAACCATTAGAGCACGGCATGAATCTGACTCAGAGCAGTGACGAGGAGGATTCCCAACCCATAGATAATAACAACAAGTGTTTACAACAAGACAACCTGCACCAGGTAGCAGGTGCGTTATCTAAACATCGGGACAGGTTAGGAACTGGACTGCCTAGTGAGACCTCCAAACTCCTCAAGGATATCCTACAGCACAAGGACCGGCGACTCCGAGACAACAACAACAGCTTGAAGACTCTCATGGTTAGCGGAGAAGGCAAGGACAATAGTGACCTCATAGCACAACTTCTTAAAAATAATAGTTCATTTAATACGAGTCCAATGATGGATGATAGAGAGGGTAGTTCAAGACTGGCCACCGTGGCCGACAGTGAAAGTGACTCTGATGAGGAAAGTTACACGGACGTGACGTGCCGGTTCACAGGTGAGCGCGGAGATATGGGGGGTGCTGAAGTTGAGAGAATGGAAGGAGATATGAAGGATAGTAGTGGTGATGAGAGAAGGTGGGGCTCGGATAGTTATGATGTGGTTGGTCAGTCTGGTAAGGAGTGCGACAGCGTGGAAGCCAAACGTGCACGTGTGGAAAATATCATCACCAGCATGCGTCCCTCCCCATCAGGACTGGGCGGGGACATGGGATCTCAACTCTCCCCAGACATGAGGCGACCAAAGAGGAAGCAATACCAACCACAGCAGCATGATTCCAAACACACATCATCAACACACTCTTCTCCGAAATATCGTAAAGTGGAAGAACGTGACAAGCTGAAGGAGCAACTCAAACACCTGGAGAAAACTCTCCATCAAATGCAGAGACAGTATGTGGATTTATTTGATGAAGAGGAGAAGATGGCGGGACAGTTCAGTAACAGAGTGAACAAAGACAGTAAGTACTTTGATCTTTTATCACAAACTCTTTGTAACAAGAGAGAGGACTCGGATCCTTGCAGAAATTTTAATTTCAACCCATCCAGTTTTGATACAAACAGCATAATCAAACAGGCTACAAAATTAGTGCACACTCAAGAACATAGAAATAAAGACTGTGCTAAGGTAGAGAAAGAAGGTCTCAAAGATCTGGCCAGCATGTTAAAATGTGAAATCGCGGACGCTGTGGGAAGTGCTATTGATGGTGTTGTCACCAGGTTTCTTCAGACTCAATCTCCTAAGACACAGAAAAACGAGAACCACACATCAAGTTCTGCTCAAAACGTAGAAAAGGAGAATAAGCCAGCAGAGCCAGTTTTGACCCCTAGACCATCAGAAGTGCCTGTGCTGTCTCCCCCTCAAGACTCGGACTCTATCAGGGAGAACAATCGGCCCAACAAGCCTCATAAAATGGTGCATGATAAACCTGAAAAATTAGACAAATACGATAAATTTGAATCCTCGCCATATCTGGATTCACCGATGCGTGGATTTTTGGACATGGCCCGTGCTCATCAGACCCACCCTCACCTGCCCCCATATCCACACCTTTCCTACTACCTACCGACGCAGGTTCATGCCCCACCATCCATCATGTTTGGTGTGGAGCCTGAGCAAACCGAGGCTTTACCTCTGGTCGTAAGCACCCCCAAAAAGAAGAGGACGAAAGTCACAGACACAAGGCTGTCCCCGAGAGCTGCCCGTGCCTTATTGCAGGAGAGTGTGCCCATGAGTAGTCACCCGGATATGTCAATGGGCCGTCACTCCCCGAGCTCCGGCTACCCCCACATGTTCCCCATGCTGCCAACCACTGTAGCTATTCCAAACCCTGGCTTACAACACTCAGACATTTTAAGATTTTATGAAGAGCAGCGGGCATTTCAGGAAGCCAACCACTCATCAACCCAGTCACCCCTTCAGGCAGACCAGGGCTCCCCTGGAGCAACCCATGTATCCGCATCAGAGGGTGCCCACCTTTCCAATGGCAAGCGGGAGCAAGATTCCTACAGCCCCAGCGACATGATGTATGACCAGTCTTACCATATGATATCCTTTTTGTTTAATTTAAAATATTTATTAATTACAGACTATATATTGTTGTGTACAGCAGTATTAACATGCTTATTTTTTCCAGGTCTGCAGCTGTTATTCGGGAAACCAGATAAATAAACACAATTTTTTTTTTGAATTCATTTTATAAGAAAAATAGATTTTTAGAAAATGATAAAAATAAACGGGAAAAAAAACATGGAAATCTATTGAAAATGTAAATTTCTAGAAAAAGTTGTTTACCCAGCAGTTCTGTACATGGAAATGTCATGAATATATTCTCTTCCTGTATGAGTGAACAACTAGTATAATGTTTGTTAGGGCAGTTAAACTATTCATTTTCCTTTCTAATTAAAATGATAATAAGCATGATAATAAACTTATCCCTTCTCCTAATACAGGTTGCTATATTTTACTTCTCATAATGTTTGAAAAAAATCAATCTTTTATATAATTCAAAATATCTACGATGACAAATCTCTTTTTGCTTGTACTGTGCTGAAGCAATGGGCTGAACTCTGATGGGTTATTTTATGAATTACCTGAAGGAGGTACCGTACTGTAAGTTGTCATGGAGAGAGCTTGAGTTAATTATTGAATGGTTGCTATGGTATGGCCTGTAAACACTGCCACTGGTCCTTTTATTCTGGCAGTCTCTAAGTTAGAGAGAAAATATTGGAAAACTTGAAAATGTTCTTTATAATTATGCTCTTTGTATCTAATGGTTGCTTATGGGAGGATTGAGCGGCATCAATAATTGACTAATTTACTTAACACGTTAAAGAGAGAGGGCCAGTGTCTTTTGAGCTAGTCTCAAGTAGCAATTTCCCCTCCTGCCATCGTCCATTCTGGGGCTGGTCTCCCCTACCTAACTGCTTGATTTCCTTCTTAACTCCATCAACAATCAGCGTTTTGAGAATGTAGCCTTTGTAAATAGGTGTGCAACATGAGAAACACATTAACATCATAGCGGATTTGACACCTGGGTGATAGAACGGCCCCGTGTCTTGGATTATTTCATTTGGCTGGCCGCTGAAAAGCCATTTTCAGCTCAAATGAACATATTCTATGGGTTGCAAACACAAAGACGCCTCCCTCCAGTTTCTTACCTTTAGAACTAGCCCTAAAGCAGCAATACAAAGTGAGGCAAAAAATCAAAGCCTTAATGCAATGGCCAATGTGCATAAAAAGTTGATTAAGGTAAAATTGCATTGACTGGGGACTGTGTGTAACGGGGCTTAATAGTCATTGATCGGGATAATGGGATTTCTCCTTTCATGGGGGAAAATAATCTTTTCTGAATTACTATCCATGCATAAAAGGAATCAAATCTTGTTCAGAGTTTATATCTTGACTGCGGATATGACCAGCCTTTTCAAAATTAACAGTTATAAACAGAGAAGAACGAGAGGAAAGGTGTGCTAAAAGGTTTGGGCTGTGCATTTACAAGTTGAATCGAATCCAGTTGTCTTGATATGGAGAGAGATCATGCTACTACTGCATGGGTGGACCCTCATCAAGCAGGTTCGAGTTTCAGCCTGTGTTATCTAATTAGATCAGCCCTATAGTTTGCCGGTAAAATGCAGAGAAAATTACAGAGCCATTTTCTGGGGAGAATAAAAGCTCTTTTACCTCCTTGTTGTGAAGGTGTTAGCAACATATGCCCTGTCCCTGTCCCTTTTGTCCACAATTGTAAACTGTCCAAAAGCTGAAGATTTGCAGCTACAGACTGTGAACCTCAAGAGTGTGGGTTAGGGTTGTCACAAAGAAACTCCTTGAATCTGTCTTCCCGAAAAGAGCCATCACAATGAGGACACGGGCCTATTATCTGGTCTCGCTTATTGTCAGACTATGGGGGAGATGTTCACACCTTTCTGAAGACTGGCAGCTAGTGGACTGTATTGATAAGCACACGCGGTGATCACCGTCTGGAGGAAGTGATTGTGAATAGCTGAATTGAGCTGTGGTAGACCTGGTTATTATCAAGAAAACCAAATTTGTCAGTTAATACTTGAGGCCGAGTCCTTTGTGGAAAGGAGAATTTTGTCAGAGTGTTTGATCATAAACAAAGACAAGGCAAAGCAGGTAGCTATTATCGCCTTCGGCTACTGATACAATAGCAGCTGCTGGCACAGAGGAAATTGCTCTGCCACCGCCAGGGCCTTAAAGAAAAGTCAACTGGTTCCGTCCATTAAACGAGTAAATCAGCCATCTCTGTAGTCACCATAACCTGCTGGCATTTTAGACCTCTTCTCCTTCTCATTGTATCAATTTACCAATTGGCCCAAGTCATCGAGTAATTACAGAGGATTGATTTCTCTAGGAAAGGGGCGTATAATTCTAATAATATTATCTAATTGTTGTTAAGAGTAGTGACGGTGAGGGAAGTTAGTGGGGGGGCAATAAAGGCTTCTGTCAACATAGGCCAGTGGTTAATTTGGTTAATTTAGCCAGCATATAACAGACAATGCTGGTTGACTCAGAATTGAAGTCTTTATGCCATAAAGCTTGGTCTTGACTGGTGATAACAAAAGAAATTTCCCCCCATTAATATTTAAACTAGGGTATTGTATAATGACTATGGCTCTAGGATAACCACTTAGGGAAGCAGTACAATGTGATGGAGAGGATTTCCTTGCTACAACAAAGTAACATAAGATATTTATGGACTCCAATTTTCTTGTATTGATGATCTCTCGAGGGTATGAACTACTGGACTACTTGCACCTGTAACATCACAGAATTTTCCTTTCGTTGCATTTATTGAATCTGAGGTGAATTTTATAGTCCTACCGTCCTCCCCTTAAGAGTGATCCAAGTGACAGGCTTAACCACTTCACTGTTCTTTTAGTAATACTATACAATTAATGTAATGATAGTGAATTACTGATAATTTACAAATATTAGTAATATTGTAAATTGAAGAAAACCCTCTGCTCAAAATATAGCCAGTTAGCTGTGTTTGAAGAAAATGTATTATTGAAATTGCTGTAGTCATTTTTATTTAATGGAGAATTTGTGCAGATATTAAAAAACTACAGTCTCAGTTATAGGACAGCATACACATGTACATGTACATGTATGTGTAGAAAAAAATATAAAAAGGCAATAATGTAAGAGAGTAGTTTTGTTTTCGTATGGCAGATGTTTCCAAACTACATGTAGTGCTCTGTCGGCAATTATAGCTTTTGATGTCATACCTTTATTGTGATGCGTAAAAAGCCTAACTGAGGGGTCATATTGAGCCAGTATTGTTAGATAGGAACAGAAGTTCATGTCAGTTGGGGGTCTGTCAGCCTGTACGTACATGGTGTAATCATCAACAATATCACCCTGATCACTGACCATTGAACCCATGCTGAACTCTGCCCATCTGATGCCACTCCATATGCTAATTACTTGTCCTGTTGTCTTGTTAACTAGACTAGTGTATTTGAAGTTTTCTCTGCCATGTTTTTTCAGCAGTGCCTCCTGGTCATTATTTCTGGACTCTATCTAGATGTACATAGATGTTGAACATATTCTAATTGAGAAGGAATTGGCAATATGTCCCTTTGTGTTTATTTTCCTGTTAATAATGACTAAGTGCCCCATGCCCATTGCAGCACCAGTCAACTATACTAGTGGTTGTTTATCTTGACTAGACACATGTTTATGGTAGACCGGAATACCTGAGATAACCAGTCAGAGAAATCATGTTAGTAATGACAATGATTCGATTCTCCGTCAAACTGAACAGTTACTCAAATATTACTGCCTTTGTTGACTTCCTTTTATATTTCATGAAAGCTGCATGGTTTCATTTAATATTTCTGGAAGATGCTTGACCTGCCCGACGGGTGTCGAAATTTCATCTGAAAGTGGCATGAACCATTTTAGCAAATTCTTCATTTCACAGACCAAATATGATAAAAATAAAGATTTTCACTTTTTTTTCTAACACATGTAGACAGACTATAGGGCTACCATAAAATACCTCTGTAAAAACTTTCATATATTTCTGTCATTATGTACAGGTAAAAGTTTTTCCCCCCAATTATAACTCTTTAAGCTAACTGCAGATGTGGAAAACAGAAAGTTGCTGATATGTCATGAGGCCGTTGGCTTGGGGGCTAGCCCTCATTTGCGCCAGGCTTTAGAAATATTGCTTGCCAAAATTTCATAGATTCCCACCATTTGTACAATTTAGGCCTATATGTATGTTCAGGAAAAATCAAAACATCTTTTTCATTTTTGTTTATCTAATTAGTTTTCTTCAAAAATGTATCAATATATATACGTTTTTGCACAAGTCTATTTGAACATTTCTTTGCTGGCTCTCATTATTTCTCTAAGTTCTTTGTTCCTAAGTTGTATGGTTACATGTTGAACAGACAGGTGTTCACAGTGGCAGACTCACTGGCAACAGCTACATGTACCTCTAATATTACCAAATGATTTTGGCATTTGTTGTGCACTGGCATTTTCCCTCAGTACGTAGAGTCCCTTGTAATGATAAAAGATCAATTAACACTTTGGAAATGAGAATTCTGCTAAAGTCCCATAGCTTACCACGTACTCAGGGGCGTATATTGGATAGAAATTATCTATTCCCTTGACTTCTTGTCTGCTATTAATCGCCCCATCTCAGCGATTAATTGACAATTTTTATTGATATCCTCTCCAAATTCTGTGTGGTTTTAATGCCAATCTGTTCATACAATATGTATAGGGAATGGTCAATCAATTAACTTACGGGCCTGTTGACACTCCATGATATCCAGCCGACAGTCCCAATGTCAGATAGCGGGGAAAAAAGAAAAGGAAATTTGTGTTGGGTAGAATATGGATAATTCTCTATATGGCCGAGTAATTTGTTTTATTTTCATACAAATTTCAAGGGAAATTTGTTTGTGTCTCCAGGGTGTACATCATCATGCCAGCGGATACTTGGAACATTCTGAGCAAACAAAACGAACAGTCCCGCCACTATTTCCTCTGTTCACTGTATCTTTTAATATCGCCTGCTGCCGGGCCAAATTCATTACGCTAAATGTGAGGAAAATTAATCCCCCATCATTCCTTGTCTCTAATCGCCATTCTGTAAAGCTATCGTAGGCCATCGGAGCCGAGTGCGTTTTTAACAAGTCTCCGGAGATCAGGAACTGGTCGAGACTCCATTCCAATTCTCTTTTCTGTATTTGTCTGTTTGGAACAAGACCATCAGTGCCGATCATAGCTTTGTTACTCGCCTAGCTCTCTTAATTGAATTTTGTTTGGTTAAGCTAATGGAGCCAGCCAGAAAGAAATATTTCAGAAATGTTCATGAATACACAAGGATGCAAGTGAGAGGGAGGAGAAAAAATATGCTTTACTAATAGACAATTATACTGGTCGAGTAACAGTATCAGATTTATGAAGTAAAACATTTGCTTCTTAATTTGTGGTATTATATTCTCGGGTGAAATTGGGATAACTCGTCAGAAGCTGTTTTAACGAGATTTAATATAAATACTTTGCAGAGCCTTTGTAGCGCTCCACTCCATGCCTGAGAATATTCATAGAAAACAGGCCCACTTGATTTGCTTTCCACTAAGACTCGAACAATGAATGTCAAACCGAGAGAATCCCCCCTAGCTTTCAGCAGTCCACATTAATAATATTTGCTAACTTCTTCAGAATTGCATCCCGACGTTTTAGCGACAAGGCGAGACAATTTTGTCTTGCTTTGTTCTTTGTGTTGTCACCTTGAGTAAACAAATAATTATCAAAATTCAATTACATGTGTGCGTCAAGAAGAGTTTGGGGAGAAGAATCAGAGTTAATGGATTTATTGTCCAAAAGTACTTATTTATTCTCCACCTGAATTCTGCTTCTCATTGTACAGATCAATTCATCTTCATTATTCTCCACTTATCTCCCCAGTCCAACTAGAAATCCTGTCAGGTTACTTCTGGGTGAAAACCTTACACTACTCACATATGCAGTCTTCAAAATATAATGCTAAAATCTCACTTGTAGTACATGTTCAACCAATTGTCTGCAGTACCTTTCTTTAATATTTTTTTTTTATTTCAAGTATATATTTTGACTTTCCCAAGATCGCTTAAAAATTGCTTATTGAAAAATCAAGCTGGAGAATTTTTTTTGTTTTTTTTTTATTCACAAACATGTGTAAACAGGGCTTTCTAAATATATCTTCATTGTACATTGTTTGGTGAAGTGAGACCTCATTTTACGATGAGATAATATAAAATCTATTCTATTCATGTATTTGATTGATTTTATGTTCATTTTTCAAATTGTTAAGCAGTAATTGCTATTTACAAATACCTATTTGTCCTTAACCATGTATACACCATCACTTTGACACCGATGCACCTTCGTAAGGCCAAGTTGATGTTCTTCTATGTGCGTTACCCCAGTTCAGCCATCCTTAAGATGTACTTCCCCGACATCAAGTTCAACAAAAACAACACAGCACAGCTCGTCAAATGGTTCAGCAACTTCAGGTAAGCTTTCAATGTTTTTACATGATTACATATTTTCCTTTTATTTTCTCACTCTTTCAAGCATATGAATCAGCTTCAAACTTGTATATAAATTATGTTCAACCAGCTAGAAGCCTTTGCATTTTTTTTTAAACGACATTTCGCTTCAAAGTCAAATTGGTAAGAACAGAACTTATAAGTTTATGCTAACTGATTTGAAAAACAAGTGAAACTTGTTGGTCACTGTTTTAGTTGTTTATATAGACAAAATAACTTGTACAGTGCTTCCCTGTGATGAACAGTGCAACAGATCGTGCCCTGGTGAGATTTAAGTGTGTCAAGGAGTGCGCCAAGGAGTGCGCCAGGTTTTCTACTCTCTGGTGGGAGACCCTTTAAGAGTTAAGAAAGCTGTGACTGTTACTTTGACTGCCTTGAGAAGTGCTCACTTGAGGGAATAGTTCTAATTCTCTCGCTGTTATAAACAGAGACACGACTCACTGTTATAAGCAGAGAGAGAATTTCTATAGGAAGGGCTGTATCTATGGGGTGTTAGGGATAATTTAAACTGGGATCTGAAATCTAGTGATGGTCTGAACAAGGAGACTAGATATTATCATTGTCAGCTTGGCCGCCTGTTTGTTTGTCAGCATACAGTTGGATTGTCATGTACAAATGTCACCAAGGGGTAGTTAGCGGGTGAAGAAGATTCGCGAGGATGTAACCACATCTTGCCCTCCCACCCCTCTTGTGCCAGGGCTCTAATTTAACCCTGTGTGTACACAATAGACAGGCATTTGTAAAGTTTACACTCCATGAGCTTCTTCTAATGGGGCTATGATGGTATTTGAGCAGTGTCTACTCCCCACTACTATCTAGTGGGCCACACCAGTTGTGTAGGGAGGAGTGGAGAAAGCGGGGATTAGCCCAAGGAAAGAAAGGTGTCTGTCTGACTGAAGCCAGCAGGAAGTTTTGTTATACTCGCAGGATTGTTGTCAATAGACACTGTAGGACGATCCCGCTAATTCTCTTCCACGTTTATGCACGGCCATGCCTCAGTGTTAAGTTTAAGTGGCTACCTCGTTACTATTACAAAATACTAATTTCGTTTGGGAATTTCATTAAAAAGTTAGACTATTTTGTGTTAGAATCATGAAGATCCCCCCCAAAAATGGAACAGAATTTCCACAAAATTATACCTACATGTATTGTACTGAGTAGCAGGAACACAACTGGGTTGTGTGGTACTTAGTTGGTGCGTCATGATATAGCTGAAATATTGTTGAAAACGACATTAAATTCTATTCACTCACTCACTTGTACATACTATCTTGGAATTCTGATATTCATAACTTGCTTGTATATCAGTCTCACAAGTGTCTTGTCAAATACTGAAATTAAAATTAAATTGACATGGTGCCTGTAATACCTGATAATCTATAAATCTCCTATTCCATGCAGAGATGTTGATAATTTTTAAGCAAACTGACTTCAGATGGCTCGGTAGTATAACCAAAATTACCATTTGCGCAAGTTGCAGCATCAAGATGAACATCAATGCTTTGTCACTGCGTTCTGCATGTCATGGGGTCCCGCAGTCAAGAAGTACACGTCCTGGTTTCATAATGTCATAATGAACATCACAATCAGAGACGCCTTGTATCACATGACTCCAGTTCTTCTTTGAAATATCTGGTGAAATTCATGAAATAATGTCTTCTTTCATTATTAAATCAAAAAGTAGTGCATAACCCACAAATTAGTATTCTACATGTATATTGTGAAAATATACCAAATTTGGAATATATACACCGAGTACATGTATGAAAAAATGACATAGATTTTAGGCATTCAAATAGCAACTGATGTAAACAATAATGTTAATAATCATATTGGAGTAGGAGTGAAAGTTAAAAAAAAGGCCTAATTTTTGCAACGTAAAAATAATCAAAAATTGTATGGCATCTCCCAAATTGTATTCAATATTTGGAATCTACATTTATATTAAATTGAGAAATATTAAATTGAATATGAAGAAATGACAAGTGTACACCAAAGCTATGGTGAAATTTGACTGTTAATTTGCTTGCATGTTGGAGGTGCTGAAAAAACAGTCCCGGATTAGTTTGATCATGCACTGAGATCAGTGGTTATGTCAGTATTACTGACCCCATATACATACATGTATGACCTGTAATCTCTATACATGTAGTATACTTCCTTTCTATTTTATAACCACATATCACTTTGCATCAAGAGCATTTCTTTGAAATTCCAGGTCGACATAAACTATTTTATTTTTAAACAAAATTTACCAGAAAGGAAGATGTGAAACAGTTCACTGGTGATACATTGCATGTCATCAGTGCTGCAATCTCTCTTGGTTGAGGTTCTTCAGGGAAAATGTTAAATAGTCTAATGAAGATTTACCATTACATCAGATCACATGTATATTAAAACTTTTTTTTTGGTTTTTGTTTTTAAATATACGCTGTGTACTAGTTCACTGTTTAGCCCAGTTCACACATGTTTGCATGTATGGAATATTACATCGTGAGTGACCTTTCTGAGAAATAAGGACCTAGATCCCATCAACATGAAATCTTGACAACTGACTTAAGTCATTTTACAGGCTCTTCCTGCAGCACTTGAGAGTTCGTTACTTCCTCCTTATGTCTTCACAATTGAAGGGTATGAGTAAGCTTCAATTAGGAAATCATGAGGATTGAGAAGAGAAAGTTGAGGGGAGGGAGTGCATGACATCTGACAACTCAATCTGAGCCATTGGACTTGGACATCATGAATACATTCCTATCCTGCTTAACTATTAAAAAATGGAGAAAAATGAACCGGTACACCATGCAGGATCCCTTACTTGCGTAGAGAGTAGTAGTAGTAAAGAAAGAGTTAACACCAACAAAATTTTGTCAAACCCAGACAGTGATATATGATATGTGCAAAATATAGAGTAATGCAGTCATGACAAAATTGAAAGCCAAGTGGAAATAAATAAATTTATTTAACTAAAAGTTGTTGCACACTGAAAAGAATCACTGTATCCATGATAATATCATTCACATCACTTTACTGACGGTGGCAAAAACTATTTTCTTTACTTTGAAAACCTATTTTATTCACTTTGAAATTCCATGTACATGCAGTATATAATGTATATTACTTACATTATACACTGTATGTGTATGTATAATTACATTATATTGATGTAGTATTGGTATCTTGGTGAAGATTTAATTGGCTACATAGGTTTATGAGTAATCGTTCTGAAAATGAATACTCCCTACACATGTACTCTACAGAAATGACATGTAGTGGATATATTCAACTTTCCTCATATAAATGTATAATGTTCTAGTTCCCATGGAGCCTGAAATCTACTGATAAGAACTTGTAGAATGCTATGTAAATTATTTGCAATGCTGGATGATTTATTGTATGATGGTGGTAGAAGCTAGCGAAAATAATCACCATTTTCATATTAAAGGGAGGATGGTGGCAATCAGTGTAACAAGCAGCAAGACGATACAGAGCAATTTTCTGCCATTATTTGCTCAACTCCAGGCCTCGTCCCCCAGATAATGGCAGTTAACAGATCTGATCTGGAAGTTTTGCAAAGTTTCAAGGAAATTATGCTCTGACGGATGTGATTAATACACAGATGCTTTTATGTGTCATTAAGTGGTCATAAGAGTAAATTGTCTGCCAGATAATTTGTTCTTTCCCCGGGCAGCCAATAAGTTTCCAACTGGAGCTTTTTGGACCTGCTGTGGTGGCGATCAGGCTTGGTTTCATTTCCCTATTGAGGAGAAGTCACTAAGTGATATGGTAGAAAAGTTTCCATGTATAGCTGCTTTTATGCGGCGAGGCCAACTTTTGTATGCGTAGAAATTATCTCTCTCGCTTCACATTCGACCACACAGCATTTTACAGCCTCATTGTTATTTCACCCAACGGTGCAAAACATTTGCATCTCAATTTCAACATTTACCTGAAAGCTCTCTATCGAGTTTCTTGTGATAAAAAGTATGTTTTCAATTATGCGCTTGTTCATAGATGTTATCAGAATATTACCAAAGTTGATGGTTCAAATCGCACAGCAGATGGTCATGTTTAACATAAACTATTTTGTTAATTATGCACCACAATTTGTGGCACCTGATGTTTGACTCGTCACAATGGCCTGTATCATCAGCTATAAAGCTAATGACAATTGATTCCTTGTTTCCCATCACATTGTTTTCAAAAGTAATGTTGGTGGGGTTTAACTTTTCATTACTCATTATTTAAAAATCGGGCCGACATCATTCAGCGACCATGTTTAAGATTGTTCAAACAAACATGCCTAACAGGATTTTCCACGGGAGCATATTATTTTCATCAGTTTTTCCTTTTCCATCGTCAGTTTTGATGTGTTTTTGAGGTTGTTGAACAAAATGAGGTTGACTTAAACATTTACTGATTTCAACATGTTCAAAGCGAGAATTTGCGCTTGGAAAGTGCAACGAAGTAGGAAAAATGCAAATAATGAAAATAAATGAAAATAATGAATAAAGAGGACGGCAGGTAAAATGACATGCAGGCGGCTGACGGGAAACAAGGAATCAAGTGTGGACAGCCTAACCTCTATTCCCATATGAACTATGGAGGGGGTACCTCAAACTCCCCCCAACATTGTTTCATTTCTCATCCCCTATCATAAATTACAGAAATTAATGAGAATAAGTTGCACTATCGCATAATAACTTTTTTAAGTTAAATGTGTTATCCTACATCATTATAGGAAAACTGATTATTGACAAGGCCTGAGCTACCATTATGACAGTATTATTGTATTTCTTGCTGTTCAGATTGAATTAATTCCCCCAATGTAAATTGGTCGCCCTATAATTGTCTTTAGTTCCTGATAGAGAAGAATGTTAATTAGAGGCAGTGATCATTTCATACAGTGTTTATTTTAAAGGATGGAAGCCGAGATGCGTGATTGGATTTCAAGTGGTTTAATCTAGATATGCATGAACTGTGTGATTATAGTGGGGCCTGGACCAAGTGTGCACTGGCCATATAGCAGGCCTAAGTTTACATGTAGATCTCATAATTAATATAATGGGCAAGATGATCAGCCCAAAATGTAATTTTCCCTGCAAGGATGCTCTCCAAGTGGTGGTAATTATAGCCACAAGTTACCATGGCTTTAATTACAAAGAAATTACTGGATGATGAAGAATTTAGAGCTTTGGTTGACAGCAGGAATTACTTGTATAATTTCCTGGTATAATGATTCACTGCTTATTACATTTGTATGACTGGCTCTATGGTACATGCACAGTGGGGACTAAAGGCGGACTATTACAACCTTCATATACTGGTATATCATGCACTGGGTTACCTTGTTGGGATATGCAGGGCACTTCAAACGCAAACACCCATGCTGGTCCACTGGTTAAACGATGTGGGATATTGCTCCATAATGCCCCTTTCCCAAAATAAATTTTAAACAATGAATATATTGACTGTTCACTGATGTGTGACCTGTTGTGTGGCTCCTGGCATACATTTCTGGTTTGTACTTTTTCACTATAGGCTTATACTATGGTGATACTGCATACTCTTGACTCAATGTACTAAACTTATCATGACAGCTGAACTAGTATTTTTTTCTAACGATGTGATTTTTAATCTGAAAACAGTCAAATAGAGTGAACGAGCTATATTCGTCCTATGGTAGAAGTGACAGTGAGAAAAATAGGTTCCAACATGGCAACAGTCAAAGGTTTTGACTGATATATTAAATAAAGTATTTTACGCATAAAATGGATTAAAGTTACAGACTTTCTGAGCAGTCAAGATCCTAGCCTGTAGGTCTATGGTGTATGAAGGCCAACATCCCCTCGACTTTCCAATTTGAGTCGGTAAACTGCGGTTAGTGATAACTTACAGGAATATACCCAGTATATAAGAAATAGTGGGTTTTTTTTTTTTTATTATAGAATAATGAAACTTAGCTAGATATATTGGCCCGTCGATAGAACAGTAAAATAGTGTGATGGTGGTACCCATCCATTGTAAGATACCTGTTGGTGCGCATGCATAGTATTGTCACTTTTGCTCAAGGACGAATAGCCTGATTGTGATAAGAACTCCAGCTGCAGTTGTCCAAATTTCTTTGTTATCTAAAGACAAATCAACTGTTGCATAGACACTGGAGAAACAGTTGAATGATTGAAGACCCCTAGACATTGTCATAGTACATGATACAATTTAGGGGAAAGTCGGAAGGGTGAATGAGTGAGAGAGAATTTGGTGTTTGTATAGTTTGTAGGTGTGAATGTCCTAAACCTCTGCGTGGCATAAGGTCAGAGTTTTAACATTGTCTTTCTGCCAGTAGAATCCACACTGAACCATGGTTCATTCAGTGTGCAGTGTCTGCTAACTGCAGCCTCACATATCAGCAGGATATTTTATTATGATAAATGATTTTAGAAAGTTTAAGATTGTGTAAGGTTCAGACTTCTGCATTCATGTACCTTGTATCTCAACATATAAACTTCCATCAAGACTCCTACAACTTTCATATTCTATAATATCAGAACAGGATAGGTAACCAAGTTCAATTGGCTGCTTTGTCAATTTTCTTTTCTTTGTGACACGTATAATATGTGGGGAAAAAAATACAAACACTGAAACGCAATAAAGTGAATTAAGGGGTTGGATAAATGGCTTGGAGTCTGTCCATGAATCACTCATGATTCAGTTCTCTGCCAAAGTGAGCATCCCTACCCTGGGGCAATATGCTTCTAGTGACTCCAGCTTTCCTACAATTGCCTGCAAGTTCACTTTGAGACTGCCTTACATGTACATTACCTTATTAAAAACCAATATATCATAATGGCATGATGTCCTCAGGTGATTAGAAATATGACTAAAACTCTGACTTTTTATTCTTTGGAGACTTCATTTATTATCGAAATTACTTCCATTCTTGTGTAGACGGTGTCCACTTGTAGGTTTCCTTGTTTTTTTGTAGGGAACGAATGATTTCAATATGATTAGTTCGGGGCAGGCTGCATGGTTAGTTGTCACTCTCTATAGTTCTGGTTTATTCCCCTTGGTCTCCCTCTCTCACTTCAGTCTGGATGTTCTCCCTGCAGTTAGACCCCGAAGAGCAATTTCCAGATCAGTTTATGTTAATTAGCATGAACAGGAGTGTCTCTCCACTGACTGGGCCTGTAATTAATTAGAAGATAGTGAAATGGGCCATTAGGCTCGCTTCTTAAAGGTGCCAAGAAAAACCAGGGGAGTTGAGGAAAGTAGATTGTATTGGTCCCTTGGTGAGTTATTGGTGCGCTCTATCTTGGAACTATGTAGGCATGTGTCTTGTCCTTGTTCATTCTCTTTCCCTAACTAGGTTTTCTTGTGTAATGTGATTAAAGAGAGTTAGGGGAAAGCACCGGGAGCATCAGGGATAGCTCTGTGATTCCTCAAAGCTGTCAGTTTTCCCTGCAACTTTGTGACTGGGTGTTGTACACCGTTCAGCAAAGGTGTTACACACAATTTTATTGTGGCTTCATGCAGCTTTTTCTTGTCTCAAAAGAATTCAGAGGAATGTAAAATGTAAAGAAATCCCCCAAACATTCACACTGCCAAAGCTGTCAATGTGCCCCTTGTGAGTTCACTACAAACGGGTTGAACGATCTTCGTAACACATACCAGGGCTAACCCGTCATCCATTCTGGAAGGTGGCACTTTCACAAATGGCTGCCATAAATCTGTATTGGTGTCAGCAGAAGATCTGTCTGTGAATGTGATAGGAGACCAAGAGAGAGGAGTAGGGACAATTATTGTATTGGAACATTATACTGGTGGACTCGTAATCCCCATATCAATCTCTTCACTTTATTCTATTTCAACTGTAAAGTTTGCCCGATCTACTTATGTAATAATCTGATGTATCACTGTGATTCTCTATTCTAGTATTTCCACCATAACTCTATAGCCTTCAGTTTATGTGAAATTCCAAGTCGCCTTTATATCTGCAGATACATGTATAGTGAGAATTCTGATCTAACCAGGCGACCTGTTGAAAAATTGAAAGTAATAAACGGTATTCAGCACACAAAGTGTTATTTACATTTGAGCTGTGGCCCTCTATCAGAGCAGGTGTGTTGACTGTGTATTTGTAGGGCTGCCCTCATATAGCTATGGTAACAAAGGCTGCTGTAGAAAGCTTGTTTTAATATGGTTTGTCTTCAAGTACCTCTTCACACAAAGTTAAAAAGCTGCTCAACACCATTTCGCCATTGTCTGTTCCTCCCATAGCACAACAGGAAGGCAGGACTGGAGTCCGCAACAATACCCAGCCTTCCCCAGGCCCACAATTATCCCATTATCATAATTATGGGCTATCATACACTTGAAGCAAATTTTCAGCTCAAGTGCAGGGCTTTCATCTTCGCATGTTTGACTGCCTGCTCATGATGTTGCAGCCTGCTACACAGTGGGGGAGTGAGATTTTTTTTTTTTTTTTTGACTTTTTCTTAAGTCTTGGAACAAGTGAACATGAAAATTAAATATGGACTTACTGGACATGATAATATTGATCTATTTAAAAGGAAAACATATATTAAAAGCGTGTGATTGTTGATCATTGCTAATGTTGTAATTGGCAAATGAATGAACAAGAATAGAGGCGTAACTTGTGGTCCTGTCCACCCGGACAGAGTCGATCAGTGGACAACATGGCCACACATTTATTTCCATGCTAATCTGTGGTATGATTACTGCCTAAATGGCAAAGCTATTACCACCATCTGAGAGAGATGTTGGAAGTGTTATAAGGGAATTGCCTTTGCTAATCTTGCTCTTATCTAAGAAATTATATTCACCCAGTAATCGACCTACGACTCTCTGGCATTTATTTGACATTTCCTTTCAGGAACTAAATTTGATCAATTTGGACCAGTTGACAGATACTTTGTTTTTTTAAATTTTGCCTTACTTTAAAATAATCTGAATAATTCGGGGGTACCGTACACAGAGTATCTGAATTTGGTTCAAATGACTTTAAATACTGAATTGTGGATACTGAATTGAGCACTGGATAACTAAATTCTAGTAAACTTTTGAAAATATTGTATATATTACCAGAAAACAACACACATACTAGTATATATACAGTTATATGTATATATTAAAGACTTCAGTGGACTTGATATATCATCTGCTTAATTAGACTGGACCGACTTGAAAGCAAATTAGTATTTCGTACTTGCTCTGTCCACCGCCTGTTACAGTCAGCAGGTGTTCATCCTATTGTCTACCATAATCACCCCCCCCATATCTCTATATTCCCCCCTCCAGCTAGAGATGAATAAATGGACAGTAGGAATAATATGCAGAATTGATTCTTCATTAATATTTTCTCTCTAGCTGTTACAGCCAGTTTTTCTGAGGCTTTTGTTTTGGGGGGCATTTCTGATCAATAGATCTTACACAACAGGTCATTTGACCATCCGACCAGCTCCTTATCAAAACACTGACCGTTGGTCACTTATTGACCCGCTAACCATCCGCTACATATATATGCGTCTTTATACACAATCTACCAATCACCAAGGCTCTTCAGTCCCTGTGTTACATAACTGTATAGAAGCAGCTTGGATATTTAATCAAGCTCATACAAAAGAACAGATGCTACCTACACTATGTACATGTTCGTGTTGTCCACCTGTTCACAGTAAACTATCCTAGACAATAACACTGTTTGTACAGCAAAATTAAAACAAGCAGATCCAGGAATTCTCAGAAGAACTGTGAGAAAATAAAAGAATTATTAATATATTGATTGAATATATTTGATCTATTTTGAACCACCATACCTATGAAATTTTCATACAATAAGCTTAGCTATTTGAAACCAGTACTTTCCAATATAAATGTCTCATTCTATTTTAATAATTTCTTTGAATAAGAATTTGTTTTTCTCCGTTTCTCTTGAAATTCTACTTGCTTCCTAATGTATTTATTGAAAATGGAATATACATTGTCCTATGGGTCATCTTGATCATTACCTAGCTGTGACGGATTCACACAGAGACTACTACATATCCACAAATGAACCCACTTATACACGATCTTCATTTCGTGTTATGTCTTGTCAACTGTAATAATGTCAACATCGTATTTTAACTTGGGACACAAACTTAATATTCAGAATAGATAGAAAACATGATAAATGCATGGGGAATACAAAATACAGCCCTTAAAATTAAGACAATTCTGTCACGACAAAAATTCTCAATAAATTTACATCTCACAGTTAGGATAAATTTTGATGTTGCAAAGTACGTACATGTACTTTGGCTACAGCATTCACAATGGTAATTATACTCTGGCTAATATTGAGGGCTGAAATATAATAAATTGATGAACTAGGATATTGTAAGCTCTACAGGGTGTGTAAATAATATTATAAACTCGATCACATTTCCTACCTGTAAAATACTTTGTAGAATAACAAGGCAAATCGAGAAATTTATTTATTATTGTACATATAGTCTCTCATACATTGTAGACATGATCTTATTGATCAAGAGTGGCGGTTCAAAATTTGAAATATTTAAAATTAACCGTAGTCATCCTGAGAAACTAAGACGCCTGCCTTCATACAAAAGAGTATGTATATTTTAGTGAGTACGGTATGTAGATTTTGGATTGAACTATTCAGTAAAGAATTTAATGTTGATACAGAGATGAATAACGTACAGGAAATGTTATGGATTCCACAGCCTGGGTTAATCACTTACAAAGTATATGTATATATAAAGTAGAACTTGAGAAGGTCAGGTGGACTGATCAACTCTTCTTGCATATACAATGAAGAGCATTAGGAAGAAGAAAGGTATAATTTCTACTTGTCCAACGTACATACTCATATGGAGAGATGATTTACATAAGGCAGCTCTATATGCCTGTCGGATGAATTACGTGGTGAAGCATTTTGGCACCAAACTGTATAATTCCTCCCCAATGAAGATCCCTTAAGATAAGATAATTACCAGCAATTACCATAAATGTCCCCGAGGCCCAAATTGTGGGCAATCTTGAGATAATATTGATATTATTTCTGAAATAAATGCCATTCCCCCGGGGGCAAGGCTGGGCCAGAGTTTTGTAACTGCCATCTCAAGTCAACTGTTAAAAGTAGCGTTTGCGAAATAAAAGCAAATCCATGTTTCTAATCGGAGTCGGAAGAAAAAGCGAGATTGTTGAGTGAGGAGGAGAGCTGTGTCTGTCTCCAGTGATCTAACCATGTCTTCATACTTGACTGAATGATCCGACCAGCCCGCCAGCGTACAACCATCAACACCACATGATCAAACCAGGAAAATATCCAATATTCTCAACAAAACATCCTACAATAGAACTTTATTAATGCTCCCATTTCTGAAGAGGAGTGTTATAAATCATAAAATGTTGAAGCTCCAATGAATGTTATGTAGATATTGACGTAATAATTGATGTATATACATGGCCATGAAAGTAACAGCGAAGTGCTTCTGCTGATGTTCATGTATCAGATCACGACTTGAAGCTTTTCACAAATTCAGAGAATATTTTATCACCACCAATCAAATTTTACTGCTACATGTAC
The DNA here is from genome assembly GCA_036873755.1 of Hanleya hanleyi. NCBI lineage: Eukaryota > Metazoa > Mollusca > Polyplacophora > Lepidopleurida > Hanleyidae > Hanleya > Hanleya hanleyi. Next base: position 97,830 of record JAVTVY010025634.1, read on the forward strand.
ATTATTGTGGCAGGTTGTTGAGTGTATGATAATAATTTTCTTGTACATGTACAATTCATGTATGTCATCTATCTTTAGCCCGCTTCAACTTTGTCCATTTTCTCATCTTTGTGTGATTTTTGTTAGACAAACCTGAAGCAGCTAACAAAAGTTTGTCTAAATTAGAACTTGCAGCTGTTGCTGCTATAACATTAAATATTGTCACTTTTTTCACTCCATTCAAGTTTGTGTAGAATACATGTATCTGTTCTGGGGAGGGTGTTGTACATTGGCTTAGGTTGAACGATCACTTGATTGACTGGTACATCTCCCTGATGTTAAGATAGCAGTAAAACCACCAGATGTGCCATAAGTCAATCAGGCAGGACAAATATATTTTATTTCACTGAAATTAAGCATTTTCTTGTATTAAAACGAGAAATAAAGTCTTCTCAATCTGGTATATACTTTATGAAATTATTAAAAATGCGAGCATCTTACAATGTATACAACAAACCACATTGTCGTTTCATCCTGGGCCTTCTCGTTTCATCCTTGTGATAGACTAGCTTCTGGCTAAACAAGCTACCCAGCTTAAATAAGTTTATCTTATTCCATCTGTACGTACGTTCAATTTTGTATTCACTTTTTGTTCTTCTTCATGACATGTTGATAAATTTTGCTTATTTTTCTAAGTCCTTTACTCTTGTGTATTTTTAGGGAGTTTTTCTACATCCAAATGGAGAAATATTCACGACAGGCTATTGCTGAGGGTGTGAAGAATGGTGAGGACCTGATAGTTAACCTGGACTCGGAACTCTACAGAGTCCTCAACTTACATTACAACAGAAATAACCAACTTGATGTAAGTATTACTACATCTCCCTTTAGAATTCCCTCATCCCGGAAGTTGACAGACCAATATGGTTATTGTATAGCACTAACGTATGCTACTGAACCATATATTTTATTTGTAGCCTGAATTAGTCCTCATTAACTAATTCAAGTCTAATTTCTGTGGTCAGGTAGTTTGACAGACTAACTGGGAAGATAATTTGACTGTAAGAATAGCTGAGAATATAGTTTGACTGTAAGAAAAACTAGGAATATAGTTTGGCTAAGACAAACTGGGAAGATAGTTTGACTGTAAGACTAACTGGGAAGATAGTTCGACTACAACTAACTGGGAAGATAGTTTGACTGTAAGATTAACTGGGAAGATAGTTTGAACATAATTAAGGCAATAAATTAGGAACTATTTGTGGTAAATAGAGGCTGCTATAGAAGTTCTTCATCTACAACTGGCTTGATCGTAATTGAAATGTAGACTTGTTTGTCTAGGGGTTGGTTATTTATCACACGGATATTTCCACTGGTCCCGATAGGCTCGTCAAATCATCAAGGAACGGCCGGTATGTTTTTATCTGCTGATGGTGCTCTATTAAAAAGCTTGCCGACATAATAGCTTTGCCAGATTAATTCTACAACATTTGACGATTGATGGAGATTATGTGTAAATTCGATCTGTTGGATATTGAGTGGATTTTGGTGCAAGGTAAACACAACATAAAATGATATGTGAGGAGAAAGATGAGGTATGGAGAATGGATGCAGTCAATTGCTCTATTGTTACATCTTTGTCCCTCCTCATCGTGCAATCTTTCTCCACCACTGGTTTTAATAATCCCCAAGACAAGCGCATTATTTCATAAATGTAGTGGAAAGAATGATATAGACGAGCTGAGATACTTTAGATTTCAAGTCGATTAGATTGAGTGTAGTTTCCAGCAGCTAATGGGTTTGGGTGTGGCTTTGTGCTGGTACTTTAGGCCATGGTGTCAAGGAAGCCTTGAACCTGGGATAACTGGTAATTAATGATCCAGCCTTGGTCCCATCAACCCTTTTAATACTCTCCCATTTAGGCTATTCCCTACAACATTTTCCTCCAGTTATGGGATATGCAAGACTGCGTGTACTTCAACAGTACCATTAGTAATGAGCATATCTACATGTAGTTTCATCGTTTAAACCGACCCTAATGTTGAGAAACTCCTAATTCACTAGAATCATTGCCAGTCTTCACAACACTTCATATGAGGCATGATATTTTCCTTTAATATAGGTTTCCTTTTATGTTTCAATCAGGTGATTATCAAAATGATATTAATTTACTAATTGTAGTTAACAGTTAATTCCATTTGTCCTCTCATTCTAAGCTGTGGATGTGATAGCCGATTCTCTGACTGCATGGCTCGTAGTGTCTCTTTATTTGTTCGCTGTAGGAGATAATTGGGTTTCTCTGATGGGGGTGTCTTTGATATAAATGACGTGGTTTGGTCGGACCTCCTCACAGTTTTGTTCTTGCAGCAACACTGGCACACTTGAACCAGCTGTTCTGAGTTTCCTTGTAAAAGGAAGAGAAACAGTAATTTGTTTCCAAATTGCTAAAGACAATACTGAATCATGCGCTCAAGTAGGAAATTACTGTAATTATGTGTGTAACACGGAGGGTAGGAAGTCAGAACCTCTCAAATGTGACGGGTCAGAAATGTCAGCAATGTGAAAGAGAGCGGTGTGTCCACCTCCTGCCTCCTTGGTAATTGATATTAGATTGGCAATTGTCCCCCGGACCACGCCAGCACAGCGATCAGTTTGATAGAGCCGATTGAGGCCTAATCGTGCAGAAAACGGAATCCATTTTCCGTGAAAACGCATCCCCTCGAGGTGGAAAATGAGTGATGCTGAGCCTTCAGATGTTTGCAGTTTGGGCAATAAGTTTGAAGAAAAACAATAATCGTGGAGTCGGTCCCAAGGCGTCTATCTTGTCTGCAAACTGCCCGCTTTCCTGATGGAAATTTGTTGTGCAAATATTGATCTATCAGGTCTTTGTCAGTGGACAATATGACTTAACAGTTTCCCAGGCCATTACCACGTGTTTGATGGCCGTGTTGGGCTAGCTCCATCTTGTCAGGGGGCACAGCGGCTATTGAAGCGACAGCTTTTGAGGAGTGAGGGACTTGGAGAGTTGAGCTCAGATTTCTGATTGTGCTGACAGGGACTTTCCCTGAACATGTATCTTGTGATGGCTGCTAATTTCTTTGTCATCAGAGAGCGCGAGAATTAGATTCAACATCGCGTTCAGCAATATTTCATCTATATAGTGACGATCTTTGTCATCAGTTTTAGTGCCAACTTTGAAAAGAATTGCTAGAATATTGCTCGCTAAATAGGCCTCGGCGAATGTGCAAATCCATCAGTGTCACTGTTAAGCAAACACACCTAAAATCAAGACAACCTGAAAAGCTGAACTCGAATTATAGAGAAAAAACCCTCATTTGTGGAAGGGTAGTAAAAAGATAATGGAACGGTTAGTGAAGGCAGCTTCTATGTCTTTTTAATCCGTACAGAAATTGTGAAAGGTCACGCCTTTGCCTTTCTAGAACAAAACACACAAAATAGTTGATTTCTTCTGCTGAGTAGAATGCTGTTAAAGGCTCAGAGTCTTACAATAATAGCGGGTCCTCTTAAGGCCTCTCATCAGCCTTCATCCTGCAATATCTCCACAACTGCATAAATCACTTCAACAGGAAGTAACATTCAATCCAGGCTAAGGTGTCATTATTCTGCCCAGTGGGTGCATGGGTAACCTACCTTTTATTGGGCATTTGTTCTCTCACACTCCGGTAATTTTGACCAGATGAAAAGATTTTCACCTGATCGCTCTTATCAGTGAGGGAAGGAAAGCCTGAAATGGGTGTAATTTCCTGTGGTGATTATTCCTATCAGGTACATGTATTGTGGTCTGACTGTTGGTCCTCTTCAAGACCAAGCTGAATTCTGACAGCCCTAATGGAACAATGCTGTAGTAACACACCGCACTTTGAAAACATCACAGGCATTTCTCCCGATATGGGGTGAAGGGTCAAGAAGAAGACTTTAAAAGATCCTCACCCAAGTGGAGAGAGGCTTTATCCCTCATGAATAAAAACAAGAGTATGGCTTTAGAGGGATATAGCTCTTTGAGCACAAAGCGACAGTTAGGCTGGGTGGTGGCAGTCATTTCTGGATTATTAGGGTTTTCCTGAGAAACGATAATTCAGTGTTGGCACAGTCTTAAGCTGTTAGTGAAGCTGGCATATTTCCATAGATAATCAATAGGAGGCTGAGTGGAAGGCGTGGTAATCAGTGGCTGGTTAGAGGACCTTCATATTGTAATTGTCTCCAGTCACACTGCTGGCTTTGTGACCAGATCTCTTGCTGATTCCTTAGGCCTGTAATCAGACCTCTCGTGCCGCTGTCTGCACAGTATTACGAAACCTCAATCGGTATCACATAGATATTTTTGGGGCATCTGTAATCAAAATTACAGGGATATCTGTCTTGATGAAAAGTTCTGCATCTATATATTGTGGTATTTTGTCAAGAGGTCATTGCCACAGCAGGAGCTAACATGTATAGAAGAATCTTGTATATTTAAACATTATCGAGAGAACAAAGAGCCTGTGTATTCATAGACCAATTACTTCAGCTGATCAGCTACTTGGTTGTCTAATTCACTTTCCCCTATCTTTTAACCCAGGAGACTATTTTGAACTGGTGATAGCTGACATAAATTTACTGGTACCCATACCCATAATAAAGTTACCGGTCCGTGAACCCCACAATTTGTTTGACTGTGTGCCCCATCCTCCCTCTTACTCCCTGTATGCCCCTGTGAACTAAATTCCATCGACTTGTTTTTTCATCATCCAAATCAGCTAATAAACAACATAGCATCTTGGTTAGGATAGCAGACAATATACATTTATGAGGGACTATTTGCATGCTAGGTTGTATGAACAATTTCTATATTCAAGAGGAGTTGATGCAGACAGCTGTGGTTCTGTCTTCCCTCAATCTTTGTCATGGGGCAATCTAAACGGAGACAATAGTAGTTTGTATAACGATATCAGGACCAGTGTATTTTACTTAGCGAGAGAAATCTAATAAAACACTTTTCCACCAACAGCTGTATGAATTTCAAATCTTTGTTCAAATCAGACCTTCTTTGGTGTAATGAAATCCAGGACGCTCCGTATTGATCGATGCATCTTGGATGTGTATAGTTTTAACAGGCAATGATCAAAATACCTTTTGTTTTGTCTCTGTTATTGATTTATTTAAATCTCTGGCAGTGCAGAAAAAATGATCTTCCTATATCTTTGTCAGATAAAGGAGATTTTTTGTTTTCATTTCATTTTACACTGCCACGTTTTCTCTTACGGCTTTGTACACCTGGTTCAACAAGGAACACATTAATCAATACAGAATATCTTATAACCCAGGAAAAATGAATGGTAAAGATATATAACAAAAGGACTGGACCGGGGGATAAAATTCAATGCAGTTCACAACTGAATTAAAATTGATTTTATGTCTTGTGTAATTGTGGAATATGAAAGGTAGATTAATATGTAACTGTGTACAGTTCACCGAAGACACTGGGTCTGCAATGGTAACTAAAATTTACTGAACTAAATTAGCTAGGGAATGATAAGTTATGACATGAGGCAGGACCTGTTGTGACCTGGCTAAATGATAGGGTAACAGTCCACAATGTATGAGAGATCTGGGACTGTCAACTGGAAGACAAGTGAATTCTTCACAGCTGAAAGGTTTGGCTGACTTGTTTGACATATTTGCTTCTCTAGTTGGCCTGTGTGCATGGTGAGATAGGCCAAAAGTTATTTTGTTTGTAATCCTCAATGGCATTGTTTACAATATTGTGACGTGTTCAAATTCTGGAGAGACATTTGACAATGAAAACATTTGCCATCTAAATAAACACTATCCATAGTTTAGGTGTGACTAGAATCAGGTAACTCCAAACATGCACCAATAGATATTTCACAGTCAGTCCCATAGTTCGAGAATGATCAACAAGTAGACCAAAGTTATTGCAGCGCAAACCTAAAGGATATCTTTGTCAAGAATTTGATCGTTTATATAATTTACCTTCAGTATATACTTGGTTGTTACCTAGATGTTTTAATATTTAACCAAACAAAATCTGGAGAGAAAAAACTTGTCACAATATATCTACCATTATTGAGTAATTGTGAGAATTGGATCTTGGGGTTATTCTCATGGGTAAATGTTAGTTTTATCTGACTGGTATTTTCTGGGGCTGAGGCCAGGCTAAAGTGTGAAAGTGTGAAGCTGCCAGCTGGCTGATAGACTGACATTATGTTAACATAACTGACAGCTCCCCAGTAAAGAAGAGCGAGCCTATCATAACAACATATTATGTCATAACAGCCATCTTTTTTAACTCTGTCTGTCAGACTGTCCTAGCCCTACAGTCCATTCATTAAACTTATGTTGGCCGACTTTAACAACATACATTAGATTGTTGAGAAATGCTGGATAATTGCGAGTTAGTTTACACCAATACATGTAGGTAATATCTGGTAGTGTTCCTGGAGATTGTCAGAGATCATGGACAGGTTTGTCAAGTATGAAAGTCGGACATCTTTAAGCAGCTTAGCTTACATGTAGTATAATGGGAAGATGGATTATAGCAGAAGTGGATGAATAGTTATGTGAAGGACTATTGGTGATCTGGACTATAGGTCAGGAGTGAGGCTTCCTGTGAGCTTCTAATAGCTAGTCTGATTATCTGCTTGTCATATTACTGACTGACTTCTCTGCAGTTTGACAGATGAGGAAGTTCAACTAAGAACAATCAGTCCGTCCACTTTGTATAAGAATTGGGGCTGGATTTCCTGTCTCTCTAAACAATTGTCGGAAGAGAAACATTTATTTTGTCTGACTTCATAACAAGTCAGCTGATGTTGATTGTGCATGAACACGTACGTAACTGCCACTTGGACTCAAATTTGTGAAGTTCATCTGAATCTCACCTGCTTCCTGGTAGGGATAGATCAACTCCTTGTAGGGATATAAAACTCCTGGTAGGGATAGATTAACTCCTGGTAGGGATAGATTAACTTCTGGTGGGGATAGATGGACTCTCGATAGGGATAGATTGACTCTTGCTAGGGATAGATTAACACGGGGAGGGATAGATTAACTCCTGGTAGGGATAGATTAACTCCTGGTAGGGATAGATTAAATCCTGGCAGGGATAGATTAACTCGACTTCTGATAAGGGCAGATTAATTCCTGGTAGAGATGGATTAACTTCTGCTTGGGATAGATTAACTCTTGCTAGAGATAGATTAACTTGTTGAGGGATAGATTAACTCCTGGTAGGGATAGATTAACTTCTGGTGGGGATAGATGGACTCTCGATAGGGATAGATTGACTCTTGCTAGGGATAGATTAACACGTGGAGGGATAGATTAAATCCTGGTAGGGATAGAATAAATCCTGGTAGGGAGAGATTAACTCGACTTCTGGTAGGGGTAGATTAACTCCTTAATTTTATACATGTACACATTCAGACTATACTAGCAGGGGTATATTTTGCCCCCACCCCCCAAAACATCATTGTAAATATATGTTAAAGAGAAGGTAAAAATCAAATTATGTTATCTGTACAGATTTTTTCCAGAATGAAAATAATAAAAATTGAACAATTTTAAACATCAATTCGATAAGAAAAAATGATGCCAACTTTTTTTTTATTATTATTTTTTTTATTTTTTCCCAGGTTCCAGAGTCATTCCGTATGGTGGTGCAGGGAACACTGAGAGAGTTCTTCAAGTCAATTTATGGGGGGAAAGATACAGAACAATCATGGAAGAAATCCATTTACAAAGTGATCGCTAGGATGGATGATGTCATACCCGAGTACTTCAAATCTCCCAACTGGATGGAGCAATTGGGAGAGATGTGAAACTACATGAGAGAGATACACAATCGTGTTTTAGCGGACTTGTACGATTCAGGACCAAGCTCAATTTTTAGAGCGGTTTCTCACGCCATGTGTTAGTGCGACATGCAGCCCCGGCAAGATGATTTTATAATACTGATATTTGAATGTAGAGCCTGCCAGACAATATCTTCTAGCTGCCGGACCTAAATCATAAATGTCCAGCAGCCAGAAAATGATACTTTATATGCCATTTTCTTCACCCAAACTAATGACCAATAACAAAACCCACCTTTTAAGTTAAACCTTAGGCTTGGAATCTGTTCTAAACATTCTGTGGATAATTTATTTGAACATTCTCACAACAACACCACTTTCCTGAGCTGAGAAGACCAATTTTCCCCGATATCTAAATTCTTCAGCCAATGAAAAGTCACTTCTGCTACATTCTCCATGTTCAGGGACACATTTCAGATATAATGACACATTGTCTGATCTGACAGTTCATCACTCTTGCTGGTACGCATGTACTCACCAGATTCCTCGTGTCGGAACTGTCTTTATGAAATAGTCCGTATTTCTTCCGTTTAATGTTGATATAGTCCTCAGTCATAACGTGCTAAATATTTGAAATGGATTACCCTGAAATACCGCCAATACATGACGAGTTGCTGTCATCCAGAACCACATGCTCATGTTTACAAACTGAAAATCTGTGTCCCTGAAAGTAGAGAATGTAGCGGTACTGTAGTGATTTTTCATTGGCTGAAGTATTTAGACATGGCAGAAAATCTGTCTTCTCGGCACATAAAAAGCTGTGTTGTTGTCGGAATATTTGAATAAACTACCCATGGAATGTTTAGAATGGATTCCAAGCCCAAGATTTAACATAATGTGGGTTTCATTATTGGGAGGAGAAAATTGTTGTTTTCTGGCTGCCGCCATTTAAGTTCGGCTACCAGAAGATATTGCTGGTTAGTCTGGCAGACCCTGCATTCATCATCAGTAATATAAAATATCTTGCCAGGGTTGCATGTCAGACTACCCATGTGTAGGGTTCCCCAACTCGGCAAAGATACCCTGATTTGTGAAGGGTGCCGTGGCCTTCTAGTCAAACAGTAGATATTATAAACCGGTTTACTCTGGTGCAAATTATTTGAGGCTCTGAAAATACAGGAAAATCCTGAGAAAATATGGAAGGCTGAAAGTCAAACTTTACTTGTTACACTATTTAAATAAATGTATATATTTGTATAATTATGTAGAATAGATCAACTGCCTTTACCCTTGATTGGGAAAAATCTAAGTCAGAAAATTAATATATTCCTCTTTGGGTGCGAGATGGTTGCTGTAAATAGTGTATAATCAAAAGAAAAGTGGAGTTTAATGGAACGGGAGGGCTGGTTTCTTGTGTCAAAATTATACAACATTAGCCTGTACAAGTTTATATTGACTGTTTCCCTTTTATGATCAGGTCCCATCTTGTAATTTGTCTCAAGTATTATTTTTATATTTATTTTATTTTTTGAAGCATAATGGTGAAAATCAAAGCATTCCACAAGTAACACATACAGAATTTAATACTGTGTGGATTCTGGCCAGTGATAATTTGGTGAAAATCCAATGTTTTGTGGCGTTGACTGTACTGCCACATACATGTAACTGGCATGGTGTAGCTCTGTGTGGGAACCATGACATACTAATGAATTGTTGATGTTCATTCCTTTATAGTATACAATCATTGTGTAGATGGAAGCTTCTTAGAGCACTTTGTGCTCTTTTTCTGGTGAATAGCCCTTGAGATTAGTGTATTCTGTATTTATGTAAGATATATTCTAGTCAAGTCAGTCAAGTGACTATCCATTTTGGGCCAGTCTTGTGCCCAGGTCAACACCCAATACAGTTTCATTTTCTATCTTCAGGGGTACATTGTTTTCTTTTGAGATTAATAGTTAGTGGGGAGATGCAATATTTGTATATATGGTCTGTGTATAAATTCTTATTTGATGCATGTCTGCAAAGTTTTTGTCTGCATACTACTCGTAGTGTTTATAATGGTGAAGAAGTCAACAGTCCCAGTCTACTGATAAACCTTACATTGTATATAATGTATAGAACCAATCAATGGTCATGCACTCCTACGCCAATAGGGTTTTTATTACTGAATCTTTATTTACTGTGTGTTTTTTTCTGCTTTGATGATCAAATACTCGACCAGGAAGCTTTTAGACAGAAGAAACCAATGCCAAATGTTTATTGGTAATATTATACTTTTTTGTTTTATTGTTTTTTTTTGTTTTTTTTGTTTATTCCATGTAGATTTACAGATAACAGTCTAGTCATAATTGATGGCCTTACTGTCAGGCTGATGTGGAGCACATTTGATTGGCCAAATTTAATACGCATAATGAGAATGATCCATGACTTACCGATATGTGGTTACCCTTGTCAACAGTTATAATTATTGGTGGTGAAATTGTTACATCTGTGCTGGGACTCTATGCTTCCAGATTAATGTTTATATTAATTGGAATATTATACATGTATATGTCTTTGAGATAATTTAATAACTCTTACAATCATAGTGTCCACCTACCCCAAATATTTCATAGCTTCTCACTGGCATCTGATGGATATCAGTGACTGGCTAACATAGAGCCATTGTGCACAGTATTGGAAACCAGGGACCATTTATTCGAATTAAATAATATGAAATATGAGATTTTTCATTCACTTGTGTTTTTTTTTCTATTTTCAACCAAAGTAAAACACTAATTCAGTAAGGTGCATAATAATTGGTAAATAGTTAGTTTGAAAGTCTGAATTTTCTTTCATTGCTGGCAACTTGTATTGATTGTGCTTGTTATTTGTTAGTCTGTTATCTAAAGCTGATAGCTTGTGACTGCTATACTCATGAAGTCTAGATTTGAGGTTTTATATACAAATCAAGACCAGTAATTATTCAGGCATGTTCAGAAATTTTTGATCATTCCAGTGAGATCTTGTCATTCCTAGTGAACGTGTGAAGTATACACAATATAAGCAGAGTTTAGAGTACCGTATATGCAAAGTGAACAATGTTTTTGGCTAAAGTCAATTTTTTCATCATGTCTATCTATACATTCGCACCATGACATTCCACTGTTTATACCCAGACGGTCTTCATCTATCTATTAAAATACAAATTCCTCTTCAATGAGACCATTGTGTTTGTGTTTGGTATTCCTTGGACTGTATTCTATCTTCTAACGCTGTTTGACAAGCTATTGGACTGTATTCTATATTCCGTCCTGTAAGACTGGTTAACAATTGATTTGTCCCTTGACGCCCGAAGGTATTGGAGTCCATCCGTGCGTCTGTGGTGCCATCCATGTGTCCGTCCGACCTCGTTTCTGGACAGTAACTTCGGAAGAACTGAACAGATTCTTTTTAAATTTGGTATATGGCATCTTCATTTTATCCAGCCAATTTCTATGTTCCCACTTCGAACCTGCCTTGATTTATCTGACCCCTTCAGTGTTCAAAATCCGAGGTGTAAATTTCACCTACTAATGACAGAAGAACCAATCAGAACGTACACATCGATTGCGAGTGAAGTCACTAGAGTGACATCATCCTCTATTAGCCGCGTCTTTCCTCCTAATAAGGTGCCCACTATTTAGGTCAGCCAATCAATAACGCTCTTGTGCGACCCATTTTGAATTTCAAATGTTTTTGAGGTCTGACGTCTCGTGTCTATTTACAAGTTATTTGAACATTGAAGGGGTCCAGATATATCAAGGGAAGTTTGAAGTGGGAACGTAGAAATTGGCTGGATAAAATGAAGATGGGTATATGGGTACCTCGCCTGAAGATCTCATTTGGGATTGTTTTTCATGCTGACCAGCGCCACCTGGGGGCCAAGTTAAAATTTCATTTCCGGACAATAATTTGTGATAAACTGAACGGACTCTTTCCAAATTTGGTACGTGGGTACCTCGCCTCAAGATCTCACTTGGGATCATTTTTTTATGCTGATCTGCCTATAGGTAATGCCACCTGTGGGCCAAGCTAAAATCTTTTTTCG